>BMAO01006142.1:0-31225 GCA_019973975.1 Trichonephila clavata | reverse complement strand
TCGCGATTCCTACTTTTAATGGATGAATAGAAAGTATTCTATTAACGATTAAAAATTTGAACAAGATATATATATATATATATATATATATAGGGAGAGTGAACTAATAGTAGATTAAAGAGTAGGATTTGTCTGCATTGTTGTAACAATGCCCACCCAGTTTGGCTGGTTTGGCTGAAATACCGGTTTTCGACGCCAACCTTTGTCATTGTTTTAACGGTTACATTATTAAAACAATGGAAACGAACCTAAGTTGGCGTCGAAAACCAGTAATTAATTTAACTTAACTAATTAACCGGTAATTAATGAATTAATATTTGAAAAAAAACTGTAATATCATCAAGTGTCATCCACTACAAGTTTAAAAAATTTATTTGAACTTGATTGGATGAATAAAAAGTATTTTTTAATGACTGAAAATTTGAATAAGATAAAGATATATATAAATATATAGAAGAGAAAGTGAGCAAATGGTAGGAATTGAAAAATACAGTAAAAACGTGTTTTTGTGCGGTAGATAGGGAACGCATAAAAAGTCACCATATAAAAAATTTTGTGCGGCGGAGAGAGACCACATAAAAAAGTCGCACTAAGAAAATATGTAAATGATTTACAAAATTTATGAGAAGTACTTCCAAAGAAAATAAATAATTAAACTACACACGAAAACATTTTAAAACAGTTTCTCATTGTATAACAAATGGAGAAATTTTCAAAACGCACATACATAATTCACTGCTAATCATCGTAATCCAAAGCTCATCTTCCTGTGATGAATAAGTTTAAAATCGCTATCGCGTCACTCGAAAATACAATTTCAATTGATTTATTTTTTGGCACCATAAAGTGAGTGATAAGTTTTTGCGACGACGGTCGGTTGGACAGTTGCTTATGAAAGTCACGATAGCCAGATATGCATGATCGAAGCTCTTTTTGTGGAATTTCATACTCCTTTCGGAATCGGTATCTATTTTAAGAAAATGCTTTTCCATTTGTTGGAAAGCTGGATCTCTGTATATATTTATCCGTTCTCAAAGAATCCGTCTTCAAGAACTGCAAACGATAACTCCTTGTTTGTCTTCATAATTTATCAAATTATTGATAAAGTCACCGTCATTGACAGTTTCATCTTCAATCAAGCCCATACCACTAGCTCGTTGAGAGAAAGCAATTGAACTTGCATTGTGGAGAAATTGCTTATTACAAATGAACAGAGCTTCTTGAAGTGTATGTATGTACATTAATAGGAAACATTACAATGGCGCCAAAGCTGTTAAAATTCATATGCCGCATAAATAAAATATCTCACGAAAACAGGTTCTATTGTAACTACAAAATTTTATATTGCCTCAAAGGATTAAATTTTCGAAAAAATGGAAAAACTTAATTTTGTTTAGATTATTTTAAGCTCAAAATAGAATTATTTTTTTCTTTTTCAATAAACAAAAACGAGGATTGTTGATAAATGAGTACAGAGTAAGCAATGTACACTAACAATTCATAATCCTAGATCTCTCTCCTTGCACCGTCGAATCAGTTTGATCCAAGCTTCATTCCGCTTTCCACTAACCCTACCCTGCATTTTCCACAGTAGTTTTTTTTTTAAAATTAATACTGAAGAAACTGTTGTAAACCATTTGTCTGTGAACTGTTGTTGCGAAACTGTTGAAGAAAATGCACTTGATGTTTTTTTTTCCTTGTAACTATTTAATAGGTGTTCTATCATCGCAATAAATGTTTTGAAAAAAGCTAAAATATTTTTTTTCGTTAATAAAAATTACTTTGATTTTTGGAAGTCTGAGTATGCGGGGTTGATGGAAGACATTGTATTTTTATAATGCATGGTCCGATTATTTTCTTATGGTTAAACGATGTTATGCAAATCATAAAAGAACAAACGAAACTTTAATGCTGTTAGTTAACGAGCGAAATCGTCTGAGAGATATATCGTTACAAAGTGCCGTAACGGACACCTCGGAACCGCATTGCGGGAGGCCCCGGACTCTAGGGGGCCCAAAGTCTGACTGATCCCAAGTACGTTCCCTTTGTAAGATCCGGCTTGGGGGCCCAAACCTGACTTTTCGGAGGGGCCCTAATAATCTCCATTACGCTACTGTTGTTACACGATGTTCTCGAAAAGGTAAACAGTATAGAATAACAATATAGTGTTGCCAAATGACAACAAAGAAACTATCAGTTTAATCAGCTCCGCTTGACCACAGACATTTTACCTAAAAAAGTCAAATACCTAAACTTCATTTCTCTTGTGTTAGCTCTTAACATAAAAATTAGTTTTTAAGTTATTTTTCCCTTCTTTTTGCAAAAGATAAGTTTTGAAATTCTAAAAAAAAAAATTTCAATCCCCCCTACTGGACAAACTGGTCAAATTCTGGGTTCCAATATTTGATATGAGTTCTTTCTCTCACTACTATGTTTCTAATTTATATTTGGAATAATATTTTTTTTTTTTTCATTTTTTCATTCCATTATTCTGAATTTTTATTAATCACTATGAAATATATATTACATTGGATATTCATATATGGAATTTTCAAAACTTTTTTTCTGATGTATATTAGATGTTTAAGAATTCTCGTAATTCCCTTATTCCTTCTCGCCAGTTTTTCATGCAAAAGGTTAATTGATTACTCCACTCCAAGACCGTTCCATTTTTCCTGATGTGGAACTATCTCAGAATTGTACTTCATTATTGTACTTCATGAATAATGCTGAATACCCTAAAATGGATGCTTACCGAAGCATAACACAAAATGTATTACTGTATGCCGTTTATGTTAACTCTCCATGATAAAGTTATTACTTAATTATGATTCTCAAAAGCCTGTTTTATTACAAAAATCTCTAAATTTTTTTTTAATGATTTCTTAGAAACCATATTAATGTGTTAATTTTCTTTTTATCAATGAAACATAAAATCCAGTAAATGGTGCTTTTTTTTAAAAAAAAATTGCGAAATTTTTTTTTTTTTTTTGGCTGATGATGACAAACAAAAAATAAATTGACTAAACAGTATTTAGTTTAAGTAATTCATCATTGTTTAAAAAAACACTTGTTTAAAATGTTTTTAACTTATGTTAACATTTTTATTATTTTTTTCTCATAAGATTGTGACGGATCTATACGCGTCCTTCCACTAACCCTCTGGGAAATTCTTTTGAGCCAGTATTTTCAACCAATCATCTCCGAAAAGCAGAAAACATTATATGCAAATTAAATTTAATATACATATTCTTTTTTTATTTACGAGTTTCAGAGTTAGTGAATTGTGAATGGATTAGAAGTGAAGTAAATTTGTAGTGAAACGTATACGTAAACAAAGTAAGAAGCCAGAAGTTTGGATATTAAGAAGTGATTAGATTAGCTAGGGGAATCGTTAGAGTCAACTTAAAGTAAATAGAAGACTGCAAGAGTTCAAGTACTGTGATCTTAAATTAAGTCGATGTTTAGAAGGTTAAACTAATAGTGCGGTCATTCAATACGTAAGCTCTGTATAAAGTTATATTAAAGGTAAAGCTGCATGATTAAATAAATTATTCTCTCCCAACTCAATCTTCATCGTTTGTGTCTGAGTTGACTATAGTGATAAATAAAATAATTAAAATTCATCATGTCGTATGATCATTCAGTTTTTTTCACACATCTAGCTGAGTCACAGGGTAGAAGGGATGTAAATTCATTACAATGTTATTTTGAATGTAAAAATAGGAAAACAAAGCAAGAATGAATCTATCATTATGAAAAAGGAAAATAAGTAATTAAATCAAAAAATTTTCAATATATAAATTTAAATATTTTTTTTAATTTAATATTTAATTATATTGCGAAAATATTGTAATTTCAAACAATATTTAAATACATTTAAGGTATTTAAAATTTTAAAGCTAAAGCCAAAATCTACTTTACTTTTAAAAAAATTAAAAAATATTTTTAAAAAATTTGAATGTATATATTCACTAAAAACATGGATAGAATTTTTGATTGACTTTCTAAAATTTTGAATTTATAACCTTGTTGAATATTAATAAAATATTTTGCTTACAATTTTCAACATAATGATTTTTAAAGTGATATATATTACGGATCTATAATTGTGAAATTGTATTGACTTTTTTATTGCATTTCATATATATTTTTCACAACTTTATTCTACAAAATATAATTACAGAGACTTTAAACATTTTTTTAAAAAAATGCACTCTTCTCTTTCTATATCACTTTAATCTCAGCATATTTATCTTCCCCAACTTAGCAATTCAAATTAATCGGGGCAGAGGAATTAAATAGAAATATTAACCTTCAAGATTTCGCGATAAATATCGCCCAAATTCGCTCATAAATATTTCCCATCTTTTAATTCTCCCCTTTTCTGACCGCTCTTAGAATAATCCGCATATGAAGTGCCTCAATATGCTCTGAAGAGTTTCGCCAAGACATCGTAACCATCGCCAACGAAGAACGATATGCAGAAGTTATAAAGTGTAACTTGACGCCGAGGCTACTGCTGCCACCGGAAAGCGTATAAATATTAAATAAGACGCGGATGCAGTTACAGTAGCCGAATTTATGACCGTGGAAAAATTCTCCGGTTTCGCAGTGTTGTTTTCGGTGAAATGAAAGCTCTTTTGGTTATGACGAAGGATGTATTTTGCTCCAAAGAATGAAGATTGCGGATGCTTAGAGTGCGAATAGTAAGAATAGAATAGAATATATGTATGGAATAATAGATGAAAGATTCAGCGCTGGAAACGATTTGCTTCAGAAGGCTTCGTGAAGTTATAAGAGTTTAAATTTTTATACGTGTCTTGTGGGTCTTGGTGTTTGAATTTATACTACTGCAACTTGAAATAGAGATTTTATCTGCAACGACTTGAGTGTTTTTAAAATTGAAGAATATTTTAAAAGGTTTTTTATTTGTTATTTTATTTTATTTTGTTATGGTTGATATCTGTAAGCTGATGCAGTTTCTTTATTGCAAGTATTAAATAAAAAGACACACAAATTTTTTTTTTCAAAATAATATTTCTTTTTCTCTAATTTTTATCCAAGGTTTTTAATGAAAAAATATTTCAAAAATATCTGAGACTACTATGGTTTTATATCAAGTAAATGACTCTAAAGATGTAAGATGATTTAATGTAATCGTGTAGAATTATTAATATTTATCATATTAATTTTTCTGAAAACGATTTTCATTATACTTATTCAGGAAATATCCTCTCCTCTCTCTCTCTCTCTCTCTCTCTCTTCAGGGTTTTGATATAAAAAAGTAACCTAGGATTCTGATGCCAGAGATGTAAGCTGTGAGACCAAAAAGTAATTTGTTTTAATTTCTATTACATGTACGACTCCATGTATAGTATAAGGGTAAGGCATACAAGTAAGTGAGACAATCTTTTTTATAAAATATATATACAGTCGAGAGAGACTCTCGATAATTCGAAGTTGAAGGGACCAATGAAAAACTTCGAATTATCAAGAGGGTAGGATAAAACTCCCAAAATTCACGATGAGAATTTTTTTCCTAACACATTTAAATTTGAAACTATGTAATAAAGCAACAATTGAACATATGTATAAAATTAGTTTAAAGTATTTTTTAAAAAGTACATATTATACAGCATAAATATTATACAGAAGTTAAAAGTCCTGTATTAAAAGAATACACTATGTATTAAAAACAACTATTAAAGAATATATACTGTACATAATAAAAAAAATTTTGACGAAAAAAATCTGTTTTGTTTTATGACATTCAATCTAACTTCGTCAATAGATTTTTCTAGAATGAATGAAGCTTGAAAAATGTCCGCATCAACATGATTTTCAAGGAAAAAGTTGCGTTGTTTGTTTAGTGACACTTCAGCTTCTGTCAAAGTTATCGGAGTCAACTCCGGGGGTCATCAAAGGGACTACGTTACACGGGAGACAAGTAGAAACAATACAACACAAAATATGTAAGACCAACCTGCTTACTACAGGATTCTACATGAGTGTTTGAATTATAGAAAGTTTTATTAGATTACTTCGAATTATCGCGTATTCTATTCCAGCCAGCCACAAATTTTACTTCGAAATATCGAGTATACCGAAACGTATTGTTTTAGTTCGAAATATCAACATTTTTTCTAGGGGCTGAGCATATACTTCAAATTAGCGAGAGGTTCGTATTATCGAAAGTTTGAAGAAAAGAAAGTCGACCGTATAACATTTTTCGTGAGATTTTTTTTTTTTAGATTTTGTAAATTATATGAGATAAAGCTAAAACTACAAATGGCCGAACAATAAATATATAATATTTATTTTAACTATCTAAAACTGAGGAAAAACTGCTGCAAGTTTATAAGAAATTACACGAACTGTACCCAGAGTAAAAAAAATTAGGAACGATTTTTTTCAATTTCTCAAAATTTCTATGCTATATTATTATTTATTTTTGAAATGAACAAAAAATTAAGAGATATTTAAACATTTACAAAAAAAATGAGCGTTTTATCCCAGTAGCTATGTATTAAATTGCATAAAGTTATTTATTATTCTTAAATGAATGGTTTCAAATTTTGCAATAATGCTTTGATTTATAAGAAAATACGTCAAATTAATTCTAAGACAATCCTAAAAATTTCACTAATTATTTTTAAAACTTCTTCAGTTATTCTTGTTCCATTTAATCAATTTAATGTTTAACAGCGTCACATTTTAAAGTTACCCTAAAGCTATTAATGACAAACATTGTATTTCTCAACCTTGGTCAATAGATGAAGACGACACCCGAGTTACACCCACTTTTCACCAACATGGAGAATTCAAGCCACGACATATTTAACGAGCATAAGTTTCGTTATGCGGTGGATATTCAGTGCCACCAGGACTCCAACTCATGGCCGAATAAAAAAAATGTTCACCATGAGTTCATGCCCATGAACGCTCGGTTACTACAGTCATACCATTATGTAGTCACAATAGAATTCCGTATGTTTTCTCGGCGGTCCCTTTTTCACTCCCACTAACTAAAGCTGACATTCAATTAAGCCTTTGTATACGAACTAGCTATAGCCAAGTATAAGCTTTAGCCCAGTATACGAACTAGCTCTAATCCAGTATATGAACTAGCTCTAGCCCAGTATACGAAGTTGCTCTAATGCAGTATACGAACTAGCTCTAGCCCAGTATACGAACTAGCTCTAGCCCAATATACGAACTAGCTCTAATCTAGTGTATGGACTAACTCAAGCCCAGTATACGAAGTTGCTCTAATGCAGTATACGAACTAGCTCTAGCCCAGTATACGAACTAGCTCTAGCCCAGTATACCAAGTAGCTCTTATCTAGTGTATGAACAAGCTCTAGCCCAGTATACGAAGTTGCTCTAATGCAGTATACGAACTAGCTCTAACCCAGTGTATGAACTAGCTCTAACCCAGTTTACAAACTAGCTCTACCCCAGTATACGAACTAGCAGTATACGAAGCAGCTCTAATCTAGTGTATGAACTAGCTCAAGCCCAGTATACGAAGTTGCTCTAATGCAGTATACGAACTAGCTCTAGCCCAGTTTACAAACTAGCTCTAATCCAGTATATGAACTAGCTCTACCCCAATATACGAACTAGCAGTATACGAAGAAGCTCTTATCTAGTGTATGAACTAGCTCTAGCCCAGTATATGAACTAGCCATTTTAATGTAAATTTATCTTCAAGTTGATCAATTCCAAAATTTTACAAATACAGTAGTCCTGAAAACTCGGCACTCGATAACCGGGTACTACGGATAACTCGTTACACCCTTGCAGGTCCAATACCGAATAATGCATAATGTCCGATGCAGAAATTATTTCTGCTGTCACAGTTAATGAAAAAATGACGGAAAATGACGAAGACGTTAACATTAAGGACACCCTAAAATAGCACATAGTAAGAGACTAAAGGCTGTAAACCCGTCTTTCAGTATTTTGGACAACATAGTACATCGGTAATAGACTTATTGTACATTCATTGTCTTCGTGATGAAACAGCAAAAACGCCGAGGGCAGTACGGAAGACAAGAAGATGTAACACATTTAAAAAAAAGTAGCCAGTTTTTTCAAAGTTGCCTGCTTAATTTTCATTCTAAACTGCCTTCATAAAGTGTTTTTCTGAATTGTGTCTGAACAGGTAAATTATTGTATACTATGTATTCATTAATTTTGAATTTCATGCAGTAAATGTTTTGTCTTCATAAAGTGTGTGCTTTTCCTTTGTTTAAGGATATCAGGGGATTCACTTTTTGTTGTATTCTCAAGCAAACAATACATACAAGTGCAGTACAATATTTTCTGGGGGAAATTTGTAGTAATAATAACTCCAAATATATTCTATCTTATACTTTTCATTTGTCGTTAGATTAAAGATACATCTGCAGTAATACAGTCTACATCGTATTTTTCAATTTGTAATTTAAAAAGAATTTTAAAAAAACAATATATAATATTTTATCATTTTTCTCAACTTCTTGTTTTATGGAGTTAATCGATTTGGCAAATGAAGCATTCATATCACACAAAATATTATAAATATACATCTCGATTTTACTTTTTCTTTGTACATTTGAGAGGTTTTACAATTACAGGAGGGTCATTTTTCGGGATTTTATTATAAACATTACACATAAACTTCTGAAGTAATTAGACAGTTAAATGAAAATCTCATGGATTATTAATTATATTTTCAATGTCTTTATTATCTTTCATGTTCGCAAAAAAAATTCTATGTTCTAAAGAAAAAACATTCAAAATGCACGTAGCAATCAATGCTGTATTGAAATAACAAGCAACACAATACGACATACATTCATTGTAACAAATAGAATTCCTTCGATTAATTTGGCTTACGTTTCATCAGATCTATTCACTTCACTTCAGTAGGCATTCCGGAATTCAGGAGGAAGGCTTGGAGAGATAACTAATTGAAAGGGTGAAATGTTTTCCTGGAGGAATATGCATGGCAAATTGTCCTAAAACGATGTGACACTAGCTTTGATTGATTGCTTTGATTAAAGATAGTGTTGAAATCAACCCTAGTGAGGTGTACGTTTTCAGAGGACTTTTCACAGTTAATCGGTTCTAGTGTGTGTAGAAATAAAAATAATCCAGATCAATTCTCTCTGAACCAATCCTAAAAATGTTGCATATTCTTCGATTGCACACTACTTAAATCATTAAAAAATATTTTTTAAAAAACAATCTAATTATTTTTTTGTTTGTTTTGTTTTTGTAATTCAGATTTTTTTTTTATATTAAAATATCCAAACACGTTCGACTACTTTCGAAACCATAATTTTGCAAAAGCATACAAGAGGATATTTCTTTTAGTATTTAGTGTCACTTAGATTAGAATTTAAAAAATTATTTAGAGACAATATTTTGGCAAAAAATGAACTTAGAATTAAATGTTTTCAAAACATTCTCCTTTTATGAAAAATGCTTCTATAATAATAATATTTTGCTTATATATATATATATATATATATATATATATATATATATATATATATATATATATAAGACTTCTCCAGAGGTTCTGAACTAGGAGTTTTTGAAAAATTTACATTATTTTCAGAATTATTACCGATTGAAATAATTATTGGCGGGTTTTTTTTTAAAATTTCTCCACTCTGAGGTACTAAAATATGGATAAATCCACTTCTAAGTTAAATAATTCAAAAGTCCTAGTTTAAGCTGGGCAGAGGTCTGGGCTATAAACGGGCAAAATATTATTGTTATAGAAGCATTTTCCACAAAAGGAGAATGTTTTGAAAATAGGTAATTCTATGTTCCTTTTTTGACTAAATATTGCATTTAAATAATTTTTTTACTGTAAAAATAGTTTTAAAACAAATTTATACGTGTATTCTAATCTAAATGGCGCTGAATATTAAAAAATATTCGTTTGTACACTTTTGCAAATTCGCGATTCCGAACGTAGTCGGGGGGACATAGTACGACTTATTTGAAAGAAATGGGTCAAGTGAGTGAGGGAATGAATTTTAACGTCACACTATTCAGCTTCTCGTGCATTTTTGGCGACGGACTCGTAATTTTGAACCATGGTAAAGTGACGAGGACGACACCAGAGCTGTGTTAAAAAATAATCTAAATACATGGCTTTGAATTCCAGGCAGGGTTTTGAAATTCGATATAATTTTCACCTAAAATATCTCACTTTAATAAATTTAAATTATTATATAATTTCCTAATTGGTGTTTTTCATTGATTTAAGTCATAAGATCCAACAAAATAACCTAAAATTACTAAAATCATAGCATTTTAGAAAGCTTTTCTCCAAACGCAGGCAGATACCTTATATATAACTTACAAAAAGTAATTAGTTTTGTTCATTTGAGTGATTGCATTTTTGGAAATTTTTGTAATTTCTTTATAAGCATAGAAAACTTTTGATACTACTCTATGTTTATTTTTCACAAAAAAGAAAGATTTTTTTTGTACAGAACTAACCCAAATGTTTGAATTTATCCGAAATAATGAGCAAAAAAACTTTTATTTGGATAAAATGCTGCATATATACTTATATAAAGGTTTTGATTTTTTTTTTTGTGTGTGTAGAACAGATTTGACTTATTGTTAACAACCACTGGGTCGGAAACGAAAATTCCGTTCTTTCATCTGGAAGTTCCAAATCCTCTACTTCAAAAAAACAAGAAAGAACTCATACAGTCGCTCTAAATTTCAACTAGACAGAGTTTTCTTGACTTTAATATTCCGGAGTATACTCTTTTTTTAAAAAAATTTTAAAAACTGGCTCTTCCCAAATAAAACCTAAGCCAAAAAACAAACCATCAAGAAAAAAAACTAAATTCCATCCCAAAACACATGTTTATCCCAACCTCCGTTTTTTTAAAAAAAATAAAAACCCACGCTCCTTTTACCCAATAAATGTCCTACACCAACTGTGGCATGTATCTTTATTTGAGAAGTAGAATACATATAAAAAATCCCGCCAAAAATCCAACAGAATAAAAGAACAACGTGTTTGTTTTTCCCTCACCCAATCGAAAGAAATGTCAACGCAGACATACGGCATCCGAGTCCCACAACCATAGAGTTCTTCCGAAATTTATATTTTGTATATGAATAAATGAAAAGGCGGAACCCCATTCAAAATGCATTGTGTTCGAATTGAATGGACTCACTGAAATGACGTCATCTGGTCTGAATAATAGATAGTGTCTCTAGATGGCAAGCCGTTACATTCTCTGCTGAATTATAGATTGGCTCTAAATGTCAACTCATCAAAGAGTCATAGAGGGACCCCGAAAGAGTTCGTTTTGGATGTGGTTCGTCGCCTCCTCGTGATGGATGGCAGATCTTTGGGGCAAGAACCGAATGTATATAAAGCCTCAAAGTAAATAAACCCCTTCCCGCTGACGGAATGACCATCCTGTTGTGAAATTCGAGGAGATAAGTGAAGGGAAAACTGAGTAGGTCTTAAGTAGCTGCTGCCTCATAATGGAACTGCCGTCGTGATTTGAGTTCCGGTAATGAGAAATCCTGTCTGTAATGAATCGAGTAAGTTGAAATGAAAAGCATTTGATTCAGATTTGGTTTGAGTTTACTGAGTAATGTGTTTAGTGAGCTTCGGGTTTCTCAGATGATAGTGGGAAAGATTAACTTGCGCTGAGTAAGTTTGTATTTAAGTAAATAAGAAAGATAAAGGTTGATAAGTCCGAGCTTTCATAAAGTTGGTTTTGTTTGCAAAAGGGTAAGAGAAATTTTTTCAGTGTGAGTAATTTATTTTAAAAAAATAGATTTTTCAATTGGCTCAATTCATGATGGTCACATGATAAAGAAAAAGACGTGTTCTGCATTGAATTCAAAACAGATATCAAACTAATTGTACTCGTTCTATTGGTAAAACTTGGGTAAAATTTCAAATTTTATTATTGAGTAAAAATGTTCAAATGTTATAAAAAAAATATTTCAAAATTTAAAAAAAAATCTTATTTTATGAATGTACTTTTAAATAAAATGCATTTTATCTACCTATGTGCATCATTGTTGTTGACAAATTTGTATTTTTTAAGAGAAAGTTTCCGAAAAGATCAAAAGTTGGCAACAACTAAAAGCATGAACTAATCAGCTGAAAACACGTGATGGCTTTTATCGTGTGACTATGACGTAACATGAGTTTTTGAACTGATTGGCTAAAAACACGTGGATATCATTATCATGTGACTATGACGTCACATGAATTGAGCCCATTTTAAATCCAGTTTCAGACGTCTTTAATAATGATTAATGGGCTAAGCTCATGACGGTCACGTGATAAATGCAATCACGTGTGCTCCATTGAATTCAAAACTGACATTAGGCGTGTACTTGTTAGTCTACCTGTGAAACTAATATAAAACTTCGAATTCAATAATTGGGTAAGTGGCTCAAACAATAAGATTTTTCAAAAAAAAAATTTGAAATAATTTTTTTAAATCGCTAGTTCTTTAAACCAAGTGTTAATATCGTTGACAAATGTTTTACTGTTCAGAAAAAAGTTTCTATAAAAAGCAAAAATCGACAACAGCAAAGCGCATGAACTGGTTGGCTGGGAATACGTGATTGTAGTTATCATGTGACTATGACATGCCATGAATTTAGCTCATTGTTTTAAAGGTAGTAATTCAACAACTTTATACAATGAAAACGTTTTAATGTATCTAAAAAGTAAATTACTAAAATTGTAGAGTTTAGCAATCTCTATCTGATATTAGGAAGAGTTAAGGGTTGGAATAACAAGCGCTAGAAGGAAAGAAGGAATTACCGTGTTTTCTGAAGTAAAACGCGCACTTTTAATACGAAAAATAAGATCACATTTTACAGTGCGCGTTAAACGCCTTATGTAATCAAAGTGACTATAAAAATAAAGAGTAGATGAGCATAAAAGAACTATACATTTATACACATATTTAAAGGAAATGACATAAAACTTAGTAACTTGCATTATTGTATAACATGAAAAAATCACCCTATTCGTCTTTCATATCATCTTCAGACAAATTGTCGAATTCCGTGTTTTATCTTCAACATAAATCAGATCCATAAATAAATAATAATCTTCCGTTCCATCTAGGGGTGCCCTTTCTTACGATACACAGTCACCCCTAACATTGCTCTATGGCATAATGACAGCCCAGCTGTACGTCCCTGACATTCTTCATCCACATGTGTTGTCACTCATGTAGGATCCTAAGAGCCATTTTTAAACAAGACAATGTTCGGCCACACACAACAAGGATGTCACAAGACTGCCTTCATTACATTACCACCCTTCCCTGGCCTGCTCAATCCCCATATTTGTCACCAATCAAGCATATCTGGGATCATTTGGAACGGCAAGTTGGACAACCTACGAGTTTGGGTCGAACTAGAGGTGCGTTTATAGCAATTTTGGAGAGATGTCTCAGGACATCATACGGAACTTGTATGCCTCAATACTCACTCGTATCGCATCGCTCATTGGCACTAGAGGGGGTCCCACACAGTACTAAAACTTCCGTTCATTTGTACTTTTTTCTGAAATAAATGATCCTTTTTCTTTGATTTTTTTAATCACGTACTTAAATCAAACAGTACTTACATATGTAAAATTTCGTTTCATTTTGACGACTTTTTCTTGGTGCGGAAATTTTTATGGCAATTAGTGTAATTGTTTTTTTATACCTTCTAACCTTGTAAGGAATTCTTATTCCTTATTCCCTCTAACCCGGTTAGATGTGTAGGAGGAACTAAATGATCAGATGACATCATGAAATCAAATTATTTATTTATCTCGATATTTAACACAGACACAAATCACACTCTTATTAAGATAAATTTGATAAATTAGAGCCTGAAGGTAAGACAAGATAGCGTGGGGACAATATCTACGATCATGAGAATCTATCCTTACAATAACTTATACAAAGGTTGATTTAAGAAGCTTGTTAATAATTTAACTCTCTAACTTCTATTTAAACTAAATTTATAGTACCTGAATTCTTGCAATTCTTTTACTTTTAGACGTGGCCTTGAACACTAATAGTTGACTTAAGCACTTCTTAGAGATTCCAACTTCACGCGACGTACACTGTTTACGTACTACTGCCGGATTGCTAGCTTCTCATTAATTCACTTCACATTCAAGCGATCCTCACTTCACTAATCTTCAATTCTCACTTCATTAACTTCCTAAAACTCGTGAATACAGAATATATATATACTAAACTTAATTTGCATAGTCACGTTTTCTTGTCTTCAGTGAAAGTTGGTTGAAAGAATGCTTGCCCTAAAGGAATCCCCAAGGAGTTAGTGAAAAGAACCGTATAGATCCGTCACAGCCTTTACATACCTTCTAACACCTTTTTTTCTTGTGCTTTAGGCTTTTATTTCTAGAAGAATACCGTTGTTCAAAAGCCTAATGTAATAAATACTTCGAATAAATGAAACTTCAAAAGACAAGATCATTCAGGATTCATCGTAAAAGAAAAAGTGCGCGTTATATGGCGAATATACTTAAAAATTAAACAATATAATTTGAAAGTATTGGTGCGCGAAATACATCGGAATATAAGGTAAATAGTTGTTATTTAAACGAATTCTCGGCATGAGAGATGTAAGCCTTTCATTAAAAAAAATAATTGATTAAATTGAAAAGAAGAGAAAATAAAGAAAATTTGAAACCAAATAGATTCCCGAACTATTATCTAAAATCTAATCCAAACTCCCGCATAACAATTTAGTACGGGGTCAATTTAATTTTCAGAGTATCTTATTTCTCCTTTTTCATTGCTTCTGAGAAGAAATGTATTAATAATTTGTATGTTAAGATAAGAGACATAGTTTTCATTTATTAACCTATTTGCATTGACAAAGTCCAGGAAATGAATGAGCCTGCTGAAGTTGGAATCGATAAGAAAGGAATAAAGTCCTACGAAATGAAATAATAAAAAAAAAAAGAAAAAACTTCGCAGATAATCTGTTTTTAATCTTTCTTTTAAAAACTATATGATGCGTCTATTCTTTGCTCTCTGTTTTGTTAAGATTAAAAAATGTAAATATATTCATATATTTTCTTTTTACACTATAATTATCACTATTTCTAATTTCAATATTTCTATAATGATACGATTCATCAATCATACACAACATTTTACAGAAAATCTAGCCGAAAAGATAAAAACAAATTTTCTCATGACTACACAACTCGATAGTTTGAATTACCGTATTTATTCGAATCCAAGCATCTATCGATTCTAAGCCGTACCCCGAATTCTCAACAAATTTTTGTGAAAAATGAAAAACAGTGTAAAGTGTGGTTTATCGATATCCAGTTTTACCAAATTAAAATAAATTTAAAAGAATAACTAATAAGAAGTGAATAATTAATTATTTTACCAGTATTATAAACTTTTAAATACATACATGAATCTGTAATTGCTCTAAATTGTCCCATCCAACGAATTTCTTTTCCTTCGATTCTAAGCCGCACCCGATTTTCGGTAACAAAAACATTGTAAAAAAAATTGTGGCTTAAATTCGAGTAAATTCTGTATATATTTTTGTATTTCTGGCTCAAATATAAGGTCTTTCTCAATTGACTGAAACTATTAATTTATTTCAATTGCATGATTCGTTTGACCTGTCTTATAATGTATAAATGTATGACTGACAATTATTAAGATTTAGGATAAGATTATCAATCTTCGGACAATTATTGATTAATTATGGATTTTCACCATTTTTACAAAATATGCAACTGTGTTTCTCTTTCATTATAAAGAGAGAGAAGTATTCAAAAAATTCCTATTGTTTCCATTCATACTTCGTTATAAATAATAACAAAAATAATTTGCTGTAATAATTAACAGTACAAAAAATATGCACTTCCCACTTTATTAGCAATAATTATGCACTAGTTTCAACTGATTTAATATTTTAAAAAGTTTAATGAATTTTCATTACTACGTCAAAGCTACGTGAAATAAAACTGTGTAATTTACTATTTAAATGATTTCGAATGATTTGTTATTAAGGTATCCGACTACCCTAAAATTGTGAATTTTGCTAAAAGTTGACAATTTTTTTTTATGATTTTATTTTTCAGGCCATCTTATTAGCTTTATAAAAATACCAAGCTTATTATTTTCCGTTCACTAGAACAAAAACTATAGGTGTTTTAGTAATAGAAGATGTCATTACTTTAAGCAAAATGTCATACCTTAAAACGCGTTTTACTCGAAATGTGATTTTTTAAAAATGCTCAAACGGGGCCAGCGATTGCTCAAACAGTTTTGAAAATAGTTAACTGAAATTTTTTCTGTGAGTTCTGTATAGTAGTAGAATTGCTTTAACATTCAGATTTATCAATCACTGTTTTATTACAAAATTTACAGTCCCTTATGTGAATATAATCAATGTTTTTTTAAGCAGTTTCATATAATAACTGAGATAAAGGGCTCTAGATTTTGTAAAAAAAAAAATCTCTTATCCTGAAGGTCATTTCAAAAATCAATGACATAGCAACACATTACAATGAAAAATCAAAAATCTGTTCATTAAACAGTTGGTACAGAATGGGCCACGTTTATGTTATTTTTTTCCATTTTAGTAATAATATTTCTTTTTCTCGCCTAAATTTTAGCATATTTTTCTTAAAATATACTAAACAAATCTAAGAATAACATAAAAAAATCCCCATATCTCCATTTTTTTTAAAAAAAGTTGTCGCAACCACATTCGAATACAACACACACGTAAACTAAATTCACTAAAATTATATTATAATGTATTCTTATTCGTAAAAAATGATATTATGCCTCTATTGTTGCTTATTTAGCTGCTTAATAATATGTTGTTGAGCATTTACTAGAAAATAAAGTATAAATAAACATAAGATAAACATTATAATATCTTCCTACCCGAAGGGGTTTATTAATTCCTTAAGAATTTTCCAAGCATCTCTTCCAAAACAACTTTTAAGAACAATATCTAAAAAACCCTTTTAAAAAGATCCGAGATATTCATCTACTTCTTCAAAGAAAATGTTCACTTCCATTACGGAACAGGAAAAGTACTTAAGGGCAAAAATTGCAAACAAGGATAAAGCTATCCATTATTATCAATTTCTTAAGTGAGTTTAGCATATAAAAAGGTAAGGGAAAAGAGGAAAAATATCTTAAAACTTCCCATCACAGGCAAACACGCGTTCGAATTTATAACACAAAAGCTGTTCTGCCCTGTTTCCCGCCAACAATATTTTCTGATCTCCGGAGGGCTTTCATGAAATAATACAAGGTCTCTCCTTCAGCCAACGTATGCAGCATTAAAAAACATAATCTTTTGTTTATGCATGTATCCAGTAAAGCGTCAAAGGCTACTGGAACAGTCATAAACGTTGTATTTTCACTGCTAAGAAGTTACAAGCACCTATTCCGCGCAGGGCAAGCTTTGCCAGACCCGGGTGGAGAGGAATTATTACCCCATTTTGCCACTTCTTCGGATCCCTTACGATGGCGCTACAACACTCCTTTTTTCGGTTCCAAAGTACATAAAACTTGCTGGTCTGAAGGTTTGAATACTAAAAGAATGAGATGACTGAGTTATGAAACGGATGTGGATCTTACGTTTGGAGTGCGTGAACCGGAGGCAAATCTAGTGGTATAAGTTATTATTATTCTTTGACAGGAAATATATAGCTTGGAGTAGCTCCCTCAAGCTTCGGTACATGTACTCATGGGGAATATGAAAGTCCCATATGGGATACATGAGAGAATCTCAGCATAGAAATAGCAAAAGTGTATCTTCTAAAATCTGCTTTACAATCTAAAACCTGTCTTGTAATACAAGTTAAGAAAAATACAGGTAGAATATAGTTGCTACATTCCTTATAAATTTCATATTATACAATTCTTACCGGCATATAAAGCACACTTTTAACACAAAAAATAACATCGAAATTTACGGGTGCGCATTATACGCCGGGTATAAAATTTAAAGTTTTGAAAATATAGAAAAGTTGAGCACATGGAAAAAAAATTAGATTCCTGCATAGATCAAAACACTGTTTATATAAAAATTCTTATGTAATAAAAATATTCTTATGAAATGTTTATTTAAGACATTCCTTATGGACTTAGAGGGGTGTAGTTTTAGAGGTATACTATTTTTTTCTAAAGTTTGGAATAATACCTCTAATAAATGACTTCAAAATATAAGAGCATTCATTGCACACGTACATTTCAGCTTTCTTCGTAAAAACGGCGGTGCGCGTTATATGTGTGGCGAATGTACCTAAAAATTGAAGCTTGAAAGTATAGGGGCGCGTTATATGACGGATTTTACGGTACATGATATGAATACTTTTAAATCAATGTAATTTATTTGAAAAATATGTACTTTTTAAAAGAAATTTCTGTAAAAAGCAAAAGTTGGGGATAAGGAAACTCATGAACCCAGTGGTGCACACAAGAGGGGAGTCTGGAACCAATCAAAGCCCTTGACTTTTTTTCTCGATTGATTATAATCATATGTATATAGTACGTAAAATTTAATTACGTATTTGTTATTAATAATAAATTTTTAATGCTAATTATTCATTCAAAAATTAATTTTTTACTCTCTCTCTCTTTCTCTTTTTTTATTTTTTTTTTATTCCCGAAAATTGACAAAATTAAAAGAATATGTTGAGCGGCGTATTTGGAGCATGATACAAGAATAGAATTTTGACTCTGGACCTCCCCCCTTGAAAAACTCCTGTGTGCGCTACTGTATGAACCTATTCTCTGAAAACACGGGATAGCATTTATCATGTGATATGACGTCACATAATGACGCCATATAATAGAGAAACCGGTGTCATATAATTGCCGGGAATTTTTTATTTGTTCGTTATATTGTGAGCACTAAACTTTTAAAAATAATCCAAGCGTAAAATAAATATAAGATCATGAATAAGGGATATATTATAGCAAGGAGTTTGAAAATCATTAAATAAAAGAGGTAATAATTGTGGGAATCTAAGATCTGAGGAACCATTCAGTGTTCCCACTACGCAAATTTTGAAGAAGTAACTTTTTGATTTTCATCTAGATATATTTTCGTAGGCATCATTAACATGAATAAAATATATCATTTATTTCATGTTAAACTATTGTTAGAGCTTTAATTAGTCGAAAATTTCAATTTTGATATTTTTTCCTACATGTCTAACACTGTTCTTCTACCGTAAAGATATTCATTAATTTTTTTTCACTAAAGCTTACCTAAAACATAGAATTCTAAATTAAATAGCTTATTAACAATATTTTTTAAATATAGTTAAAACTCACATTTCTAATGCATATATTTGAGAATAAAGAGAATATCTTATATATTAGTATGACTTCTCCCTTTATTATTGGTGGCCGCGGTAACCTTGTGGTTAAGGTAACGAACTCGTGGCCGACGGATCATGAGTTCAAGCCTTGTTCCGCTGAAGACCCGCCGAGTGGAATAGGCCGATGTTGTTCAATATATCGAGGCTCAAATGTCCTGCCGTTGGTGTGGTGTGGAAGTTGAAAGAGAATGCTAGAACTCAGGTATCATCTTCGTCACTTAACGATGGTTCAAATTTTCCAGGTCCATCGCCAAAAATGCCCGAGTAGCTGAATAGTGCGACTTTAATATTCATTCACTCTTTTATTATTGCAAATATTTATATATGCCTTTTCGATTCAAAATATGTGTTTATACTTTTCCCTTTTAAGTATGAATTTATAAATTATGGAAACTTCTAACTCTCTTTCATCGAACCCTTGTAGCTTTAATTAATGTAACTAGTACTGAACCAGAAAATGTCATATTTCTCAACAAAAAAAATGGTAAACAAAATAAGCATTAACTACAAGAACAAATCAAAATATTAAAAATAAACGCTAATATTTTTTGCTTAAAAGAAACTTCACTAATAGTTAAATTTTAAATTAAAACAATGCACATGTTATTTGAAAATTAATTCTCGCTTCTGATTTTTTTTAATTAAATTTTTAACTGATTTCTTATATATCTGGCGATATGACGTCACGTCTGTCTGAATTCGATCGTTATATATTTTCTTTACCCCTATATTTATTGATCTATACATTTATTCATTTGTCTATGATTCTTTTTGGAATAAATCGCTGTAAAAATATTCTTTTGACAATTAAGTATTAGTTTGGGCAACATGATTTGTGTTCTCAGTTGTGCCTTTGCATTTTCACAATATGTCAATCAAAATTAAACTTTGAATAATTTACTTATACTGTGTATAATTTAGTTAATGTTAATATAATAATCTTTTTTCAGTTTATGCCTCCATTCTGTTTATTATATTCTGATCATAGTTAAGCCTATTTTACCTTTTTGAAATAGATTTTTTTTTTTTTTTTTGCTTCAATTAATGTGTTAATGTTCGAATTTCGTTTTCTTAAACTAAATTAGTTCGAGATATTCATTTTAGGTAGTTTTTAGCTAAAGTTTATGTCAATTTTTATAATTTCTTTCCCAGGTTGGCTATCTGATGCATATTATTTTGTGTATTCCGATTGTATTTTTAATCTAATCATTTATTTGTCGCCAACTTAATGAATTGCTGTCGTCATATCGGATAGAAGTCAATAATAATTTTTTAAAAAGCTGTATGCGCCATTTTTTTCTCCTTTGCTAAAGCTGTGGATTAAATTAGGGTTTTACCTGGAACTATTTATATCAATGTTTAATCAAAGGTAAGCCTTTTTATTCCTTTTATACCTTTTTCTTAAAACATTTTTTGCATATTTAAAAATATAATTTAAATAAACTTAATTATTAATGAATTAATAATTTGTGTATGTATTAATATTTTAATAATAATATAATCCTTATTTGCCAAATATTATTCTTTAGCAGACGATTTTTCTAATTTATTTCTTGACTAATGTAAAATGTATTCTGGCAATAGAATAAAATTTTAGCTAGTTAATGTGCTGTAAATAAAATGTTGTTTTGGAAGATATTCAGAAGTGATATGTGTCTCATATTTACCACTAAACTGACTCACATTCACTACTAATAAATCTACAACAGTATTGTTACATATTATTGTAATATGAAGTATTGAATGCTGATATTTATTCGAGTGTTATTTGCAGCAGAATTACGATTCTTTTTGGAATGAATCGTGGTAAAAACGTATTTTTGAAAATTTTGCTAAAATCATTTAGAAAATTACTATAGAGTAGGCCATTTTTAAAAAAATACTAAATTTTTGAACAGATCTTGCATTGGGCTGGATGTAGATCTTCACTGAAAATAATTCCATGCATAGTAGCCGAAGCGATTGGTGAGTTTTATTCTTAAAAATTCTCCAGTGCTTTTTTTTTTTTTTTTTTTTTTTTTTGTATAAATGGTTATTTTACAACTAATTCTAAAATTACTAGAAATAGAATTAAATTTCAATGTCAAATATATATTTACAAATTTGTACAAAAAACTTATAACACAAATTACGTGATTTGCAAACGATATTTTACACATACTTTAACAACCTGATTAGATTTTCGAAAGATAGACAATTTTCATATACAATACCCCAAGTCAGAATATTACTTTAAAAATAGATACACGTATATAAAAATGTAAAATTATCATCAGATTATGAGTAATAATTTGGGTTAATGATGATTAGATAAGTAACTACATTGGAATAAAGAAAGATATATGTGCAAATTGAGTCGAATTAGGGTTTAAAGTTCTAGTTAGTGAGCTAGAAGAATGAAACATCGGCTTAGAAAGATTCTCAAAATTTATGACTATGATATTTCAAATTAAATCTAATGTCTGTAGCAATTTTTTTTTTTTGCTCTAATGGGTTTTAATACAAACGAATCAAAGAGAAATTCTATAAGACTAAAAACTATTATATAGAGGTATGAAATTACGTATGCATTTAAAATTTGAAGTAAAAATATTTCTAAATATTGCATGCTGTATTTTGTAGGGACTAGTTAGGGAAAGTATAAAAATTATTTCGAAATAGAACATAGAAATCGATTTGTAAAAGAAGATCTTTCATCATTCCATGGGACACATTAAGAATCGGTCTGGTGAACATGAGATGGGATTTATAAAAGTTCTTTAACTTAGTTCCCAAGAACAACGCTTAGAAACTCAGAGATCTTTTTGAACTTCGAAAAAAGAGTATCCACGCTTAACTGAAGTAAAATAACTCGATTTAAAGCAAAATATTTTGGAATAAGTTGATATGCTGCTTGAAGGGGAAAAAATACTTTTGGACTTATAAGACTCAACATGGAAATGTGTGTTAACCCATTCAGAGGAAATTTTTATGTTATTTAGAGTTTTTTACCATAAGATAGGATGAAAAAATGAAAAAAATATGTAGAAATCGGGGGAAAATAATTTAATTAATATACATTTGATGTATTTTTAATAACTAGTTTTAATGAGCAAACCTTTTAAAACTGGAATTAAGAGCAAGATCTTTGCTACTGTTCTCTTTTTAACACATCAAAGAATAATTCAGAATAAAGTACCGGGTATCCGAAAAGTGTGACTAAACTTTAAAATATTAATTACAAAAAAAATAACTAAATAAAGATATTCACTTACGGTTTTTTTGTTCAAAAAAATATCAAAGTTCTTTTAGCACGATTTCAATGTGCACGCAACACATCAAGTCTATACGAGATTTCTATGAAGCAGCCACTCTACGAAGCATTGCAGGTTCAACAACCTGAATAAATACTGCAATTCGATTTTTCATTTCATCAGTGACACGAATTGAAGATTGGTAAATAATCTTTTTCCTGTATCCCTACAAGAAAGGTGTTATGTCTAGAGATCTAGGTGGCCATTGTAATTGGACTTCCTTTTTTCATCCATTGCCCCGGAAACTTTTTCTCACTTCCAGTGTAGTGGAGCCCCATTTACCCTGTACATGTGTTACGAATTTATATTCGATAAACCAGGGGTGTCCAACCTTTTGGGGAAGAGTGCCACTATCTGATTAAAAAAATGTATGCGTGCCACTTCCAACTTTTTCAACAAACAAAAAAAAAATATGCAATTGTGAAAAAATGCTACTTATAGGCTTTTATACAAATCATATTTTTGTATTCAAGTCTAAGTAGATGAGATTTAAAAATAATATAATAATTAAGAGCCAAAGTACACACTTAGGTTTTATTATTTAAAAAGTTTTTAACAGATTTTTAAATAAATTCAATTTGAATACCTGGTAGGTAACAATTAACATCTCGCAGACAAACTGAAAAAGGATTAAATGAAAAGATCAGCATCCCCCCCCCCCATTCACCTGAAAAATCATCAAACCTAGCCTTGTTGTTGTTGTTACTTATGCCATCTGATCGACAGTAACATCAGATCAAGGTCCACGAAATTCATTGCGGCTAGGGGCTAGGTTTTTACGCCTGTCGTTAGCCTAAGCTTTGAGCACCATACAGGTGACATTACGATTTGGCTCGGTTCCACCCCAATTTTGAAGGAGTGGTCAGGGGCCTCCCACCTCTCTTCCCCTTCAACCAACTTCAAGTGAGGACCCAACCCTAAATGAATCCTGCAAAAGGGATTTAAGTTTTTAAATCTAGCATAGTTTGGAACATTTTCAACTGTGGCAAATAATACCTGCACTAAAGTGAAATATGTTAATCTTTTTCTCCAAAATCGAGACACAAAAGTAAAAGTTTGTTCACAAAATATATATGACCCCAACTAGGGTAGAAAAAGTACAATGGGTTGTGTTAAATATAATGTTAAATCTAAATTATTTTAATGTCCCACAATATCGGTAAGAAAAGCTAAATCTCATAACAAATCTTCATTCTTGAGTAGCATGCACTTCCTGGGTAGTTAATTGTCTTCTTCTACATAGTTTAAAAGACGCTCCCTCAAATTCCAAAATCTCGCGAGTGCACTTCTTTTGGAAAGCCAGTACACACAACAATGAAGGAATATTCTTAATATGATAATTTTCTATTGTAGTTCAATTAAGTGCACTTAAAATAAATTTTAAAGATTTTTTTCTGTTTAAAACAACCGCATTTTAATAAAATTACAAAAAAATTGTTATTTATTATTATTATTTCAATTTTTTAAATGTTTCAGTAAATCTTCGTATGCCACTGTTACAACTCCGTCATGCTACATTGTGGCACACGTGCCGCGGGTTGGCCACCCCTGCGATAAACCATGGTACGACGTGGGCTTGTCTTTGCGGTGAAACCATTTAGAAACGAGAATGTTAAAAAACGGGGCCATAGCACCATCCAGTTTGCGTTTCATTAAACAGAATCTTTAATTTTTTCCTTAAAAAACATAAAAAACCGTAAGGGAAAAAAATCTTTGTTTGTTTTTAATTAATTTCTGAAAGAGTAGTCATACTTTTCGGACACCCTGTATTTTTATATATTTTGTACAGCACGTAGCTTCGTCGACATTTTTTTTTAATTTCTGTTTACTGGTGAATCAAGACAATACCTGAACTCATTAAAAAATCTACTTTTTTTTTTGTTACTTCTTTGACACATTTTTGGGGCTAGATGTCGCTAGTGTTCTTTCTTGTCAAAATAATTTTGATTCGCTTCTATCTTAACCTAATGTCATGGTAACAAAATTGTGGATGTTAGCTTGTTAGTGGGCGATTTTTTTATAAGCTTTCGTCAAGTTCATGATAAAAGGAATATGGCAAAATGTTTTAAATTGCTGCTGAAAATATGAGAGGTTGTTTTAATGGAAAAGTGTCTACATAAATTAAAAGTACTTTTTTTCCTCGATTTATTTCCGTACATCCAAAGATGCAAAAAAAAGTTTTATTTTGTATGACAAAGCTTTTCAAACAAGTTCATGATGTTATAGAAAACTTATCAACAGTTCAGTAGAAAATGTATCATCTAATTAAATTATAATTTCTCACTAATAGTCAAATTTTTTGTAAATCCAATGATTTTAACTTTTTTAAAAAACATTTTTTAACAAAGATTGCATTAATGTTTATATGTTGAAACAACTCTATATATGCGTAAGTATTATCAATGGGATTCAGAAAACATTTTTAAGAAATCTTACAGAAGGTTTATGTGTAAACGAGTGAAAAAAAGCAGCAAATGATATCATGTTGGTTTTTTTATATTCTTATTACAAATAATCACTCTGAAGAATTGTGAATCAATCTCTGACGAAAAAAATTTGAAGTAAAAAAATAAGTATAAATTATTTATTATCAGTAATGTTACTGATGTATATGTATCCTTACGTTAAAAAATGCCGTCCATCTTAGGATTAAGACTAAAAAACATACACAAAAAAAAAAGGAATCGTACTTCTAAAAAAACATGGATTCGCAAATAAAACTGAGGCAGAAAACTCTAATTTTAACGCAAGAAAAATACACAGATTAATTTTTTTTTCTTTTCATTGCCACTCTCGTCATTGCGAAAGGAGTAAAGAGGCACGATGACTAAAATAACATTCCCCTGTTTGTTTTCTTTAATAACGTCAAAAAAATACTGAAAAACTTACCGAAATGCTTCGCTGAAATTAAGGCAAAATGTAAAGAAACAAAGACAGAATGTAATTAATTGTACATATATGTTTCTATTTTCATACTTGCAAAAGATACAAATACAGAGATACGTATTGAAACGGTTTGTTATGTTTGGGGAAGGGGAGGGGTAGATGAGTTATATCATCATTGAGAGACTTAAGATAAGTAGAGTTGCACACAAAAAAAGATATTCTAAATAATATAACTTACACGTTTCGGGTACAGTTAAGATTTTCTACTGAAAAGAATCACAGGGGATTCACCAGTGGTTCATTATGTGCACAATATAGTTATATCATAAATATTAGTCACTAATACTGTTTGTTGGTGAAAAATTATAATGCCTCCTTTCTTTATTTCCAACCATATTTTTTTAAAAAAAATTTAAAAATAATAGTTGTAAGAAAATTTAAAAATACATTTATATATACAATTACAAGAATACAGAGACGCACGTTTCTAAATATAATTATTTCTAGCTGGTATACCCGTTCTTCGCACGAGTGAACTGAAAAGTTAAGCAATACAAATTGAAGGATAAAGAAGTTTTTAAAGAGTTAATTTTAAGTGAATTGCAAATTAAACAAAAAAAAAACTTTTTGCATAACTCAGTTGAACAAAAAAATCATATCTGTTAAATTTTAAGTCTGTAAGTCTAATAGCTAATAAAAAGGATTCTTTTTATTTATAAAGCCCTCGTAACTCCCTTGTCGGTCGATTTTTGAAAACACCTTCCTAAGCTGATCTCTGCTCAGTAAAAATAACGTATTGTTACAAATTTTGTGTAATGAACGCTTAAAATAGTGTATCTAATTTATATTTGGATGTGTAATACGTTAATATTACTTTCTGTCGTATGTATTTTATTTAAAATTGTAAGACTCGCAAGCAACGCCGTTCCTTACATTATAATGGCGATTCAATGGAAACATAGCGAAATTCTGGCGACAGAGCCAAGTTGGCATCCTTTTTAGCGACGATATCGGCAACTTGGGGATTGATTGAACGATGCAGAAATTGATATGCTGTAGCGCTACCTGGTGGGGTGTTGCAACAAAGAAGAAGCACAAAAACCTTCTCCATAACAAAATACATGTACATGTCAATTTTCATAATGATCGGTTGAACGGTGTTGGAGTGAAGAGGGAGGGCATATATACAAACATCTATATTTTTACGTATATTGATAATGAAAAATATGTAATAAAGCTATAAATACTTCCCATAATAATTTTTCAATTGTACTCTAGTCAAAATTAAAATTACTCTTTTTGGGGGGAAAAAAGATATTTCGAGTATGGACTTTTACGAATCCGATCCCACAGAAATTAAAATATACCTTTGGCTCTAATACAATGAAAGAAAAATTTAATCTAATTCCAGTTTAGCCCCCTTCGTTTACCACAATAAGTCTACATTTACCAGATTAATCATTTACTTTTAAATACATATTTCACATAAGTCTCTCCAGAAAATTAACTCGAACAATTTTCAATTTTATTTTTATATACTGATGTATAATTAGTTTAATTTTTATGGTGGCTCGCGCGAACGTGTACGAGTGTATATTTATTGTATACAGGATGTCCTATAAATACCGCCCAAACTCTGCGCAGTTTCTCCCCCAAATGAACTAAATTTCTCGCTAAACTAACCAAATTTCTCGCTAAAAAATGCCCAAAGAAATGTACCAGTACAGCCCTAGTTTACTAGAAAAATACAGTAATTGATAATGGATGCATGATGATGCTTGATAATTCATGATGGGGCTCCGGCACATTTTTATGCTCTGCAACGTGATTGGCTCAATATGGCATATCTCAGATGCTGTATCAGACGTGAAGGTCCAGTTTTAAGGCCTACATGATCACCAGATCTGACGCCGTTGGATTTTTATTCCCATGGGGTAATCTCAAGGAAATGGTGCAAAATGACTTCATGAACGGACTTAGTTGCTGGTCTGCGTGTTGCTTGTGAACACCACGCTGCTGCAATGTGTGCATTCATCCATTCCACGGTGCGCTCAGGTCTGCCTCAATATGCGCGGTAGACACTTTGAAAATCTGCCTTTTTTAATATTTAAAGCTGTTTGTGTGCCCAGTACGGTGTTTTTTCCTTGCACAGGCATTCTTTGTTTTTCGTACTTTTCTCGTAAACTATGGATCGTACAAGTACAGTACTTTGAGTCTGAAGGGTATTTATTCTCTCCATTTACGGGGTTCCGGATGAGTCCCGTATCGTTATATTTCAACGATTCCATCTCTATTGATACAGGTGAAACTAATAAAAGTATGTTAAGAAGAAATATCAAGTGTCAATAGTATTATCACCTTTTAAACGTATTGCTTTATAAAAATTTTAAAAAATATTTAGAAGTTACAACATAAAATTTTTCTCCACGTGCATGAGTCCTTTTTTTTTATTTCCATTTTTAGAACAATTAGAGAATTGTTTATATTATGGTAAGAAATTGCTGACGCACCCACCCTCCCCTTTCTCACATGAAGAACACTTTTTTGTTTGTTTTATTTGTATTAACCACAAGTGTATTCACTTATAGAGTTGCGCCTTAATCTTTTAGTCGCCAAATCTAGAATTGGCTGACAAATCTGGAAGTGGTATATGGAATTAGTCGCCAATTCTGGAAATCGTTATTCCTGATTATCCTGATCAGGACAATGGAACAAAATTATGAAATTTTTGTATTGTCATCGGTCCTTAACAAGTGGGCAAAATTTCGAATTAATCTGTCCTTTTGAAGTGGATAAGAAACGAATTCATTGATTCCGTTTCATACAAGTGAAACTTATAAAAGCGTGTTAATAAAAGCTTATTTGAAAAATGCATTGATTACGTTTCTTGCTACTTTTTTATTTCAGATACTTCCAATTTCTCTTTTCAAAAGAAGAAAAAAAAACCTATGAAGCGAAGATCCTACCATATACCAAACGAAAAATCATAACTGGACTTTTACACCCAGATCGTAATTTATTCCAAAAATTTATTCGAGAATTATGACCGTTGGTCCACGGTACGTGCTGGAAGTGGAAAACGATAAAAACAGATTTTCTCCGTCCTTTCTTTTCCCACGTATATTGTGGAGAAGCTTCTGCATCTTCAGCAAAATATTTTACTCTCTCGTAAAATGGAGTGTAATGTAAAAGATTTTCCTGATTCTCCGAGACCTAGCTAAGTTTTGAAGACTACCCAAATGGCTATAAACTCAACGTTAGTGTGACGTAAAACGACTTAATTCAAGAAACGGATATGTGTTGGGCTCGGAGAAAAGTGCTTTACGTTGTTAAAGTCGCAAAATTAATGCATGGCAAGAGAATTGTTGACGTTATGACATGGATGAAATGAAAGTTGATTATCTCGTGAGGCATTCATTCGAAAGATAACTTTTGTAGTATAAAAATAAAGGTTTTATAAATTATTTTTACATATTCCCTTTATTATAACATATTGAATACTTCTTTAATGCTGTATTAATCATTTTTAAAACATCATTTTGCTATAACATCCCAACATTATGTCCTCTTTCAAAAACGAATATTTTTCCATTTCATGCATATACGCTTTATTATAGTGGTCGATAAACTTTAGAACTTCGTGGACCACTAAATGTATAATTTTATAATTAGAGGACCACTCATACAATTGACCTGTATATGACGGACTACTATACATATACTGTCACTTGCTTATGTCTCTATTTATACAACCTCTGACAATAAAGTTCGGTGAATGAAGTCAGAATGACCCATCTGGCAACACTGACAAAACAAAACGTTGCACATGCATAGCGGCAGGTGTTGACCATCTGACCTCACCATTATTTAATTGAGCGTCGTTCGTGTTCCATGTAAGACTTGTTTTACAAAGTGCTTGTGCTCAGTGCGTTGGTTCTTAACTAAGAACAGGAAAATGAATCAAAAAACATCAATTTAAAGTTTTGTTTTAAGCTTGGAAAGACACTGAAAGAAACTTATGCGATGTTGGTACATGTTTCTGAAGAACAAGCACTTTCCATGAAGTTTATATACGAGCGGTTCGCCCGTTTTCGAGACGCCAGGAAAGTGTTTCTGACAAAACCCGTAGCGGAAGACCGGCGACCTCGGACAGTGACGAAAACATTGAGAAAGTGAATAAATTTATCACAAAAGATCGTTGATTAATTGTGCGCATGATAGCTGGACGAGGAACGCTGCAAGGTACATTAAAAATTTGACTCGTTTCATGAAAGGCCTACGCAGGGTACGACCCCAGTACGCACGATGTTCATGGTTTTTTGTTCACGACATTGCTCTCCCTCACACAGCCAACGTCAAACAGTTCCTGGCGAAAAGGGGGGTGCTAATTGAACATCCACCATACTCATTGGATTACCAAGCTTTTTCCTATTCCCACAACTCAAACTCGCTTTGAAAGGAAAGAGATTTGACGATATTCCTGACATTCAACGAAACGTGATGAGGCATTTGAACTACATCCCAAAAAAAGACTTCTTGCAAAGCTTCCAGGATATGTATAGTAGATCTCAGCGGTGCATAGTTATGGGAGGTGACTATTTCGGAGGGTAGTAAGGTAACTATTTTTAATATTTCATCTACGTTAATGTTACAATACTAATCTTTCATCTACATTAATGTTACAGAGGTTGTGCTTCCATATTACTGAAAAGGTACCTCTCGAAAACTAGAACAAACCGATAACGCAAAGCAATATCAATAAAACTAAAGGGCCAATTTACCATGGTTGCCAATTCTCACTTTCGAATATTGCTAGATAGACCTGCTAAAATAGCTAGAAATTTGCTAAAATCATAAGGAATTTCGCTTAAAGTAGTACCTAAAATCAAAGTATAACCCATATTCAATAATGCGTTTTGTTATTTGCCATTTTTGTGTAAAAATGAATCTTCATTAAAATATAAATAAGGTCCCAATAGCATTTCAACGGAATATCTTGATGGAGTATGAAGCAGAGGAAATTCCAATGGTAAGACATAACTAGTAGGTATGAGTATCCCGTCAATCACCTGTAGATTGTTCTGCGATGCACTGGGAGTGAAAACAGTCAGAGTAGAGATAAATATAGTTAAGTTGCATTTTACCACCCAGAGAATATCATCTTCCATACATCGCCTTCCTATCTCTTCCATTCTCGTTTCCAAACTGGATCTCCTACCCGCTTTCTTTCAACTCGTTTTTCGTGCCTTTTCTGCTTCGTACAATCTAGTCATGATTGGTTCTTTTATCAATGACGGTATCAATTAGTACTTTATGGTTATAAGGTTCGCAACAGTACCAATGCCTCACACGTCGATTCGCGCACAATATGAGCAGATGTCACCATTTAAGAGACAACTTGCAATTGGATTAATGGAAGCAGGATGATCAAATAACAAGCTTGCTTGACTTTTGGGTCGGAGAGATGCTTCCATTCAACGATGATGGAGTGAGTGAACATAGCACTCTAAATCAACACGAGGGCTTCAGGGAACGTAGTTTTATCAAAATTCCTTGCAATTGGAGACAAACCCCAATCAAGTGACGAGGATCACACCTGAGCTGGCACCTACTCTCCGGACATCCACAC
>BMAO01006141.1:0-29294 GCA_019973975.1 Trichonephila clavata | reverse complement strand
AAACTGATGTTTAATCTCCTTTTATATACAATTAGCTGGAATTGAACGATGATTAGTATTTATACACATTTGCTGAGGCATCCGATAGGTTAACATGGCGGTTGCAAATATGTCCACGAGAATGCTAAATGTGACGGATATAAGATAAAGAGCAGTAGATACTAGGTCAATATTCCAATGACATTTTTTTAATGAATTTTACAATTGATTTCTATTTAGGTATTAGAACGGAAACGTAACGTATAAAACGTATCTTATTGCACTCCAGGGGAAAAAATTAGCGTACCAAGAAAGAGTCATCAAAATGAAATGACATTTTACATACGAAATGACTAGTTTGATATAAGTAAATGATTAGAAAATCAAATAAAACGATTAATTTATTTCAGAGAAAAATGCAAAAGAACGAATGATTCAATACCTGTTCAACCCCATCTATCGTGCATGCACGATGCGATACGTTGGGGCATTGAGGAATGCAAGTTATGTATGAGGTCTTGAGACATTTCGTTCCATATTTCCTGTAACCTTGCCTCTTGTTCGTTCAAACTTGTCTTATGCCCAACTCGCCATCACAAATGATCCCAGATATGCTTGATTAGAGACAAATCTGAGGATTAGGCCGGTCAAGGAAGAATAGTAACAGTGTGGAGACAGTCTTCTGACACCTTTGCCGGGCGAGACCGAGCATTGTCTTTTAGAAAAATGACACCTGGGAGCTGTTGCATGTGGTTGCAGGATGACAACACGTGTCGTTGCAGGATTTCATGGGCATTCCATTGGGCTGTCATGGTGCGAAGGATAAATGTTAGAAGTGATCGCGTATTGTAGGCAATGCCACCCCATACCACCACGCGAGCAGGGGGAATGGTGTGTCGCTATAAAGCAAATACAGGATTAAGGCATTCTTCACGGGGTCTCCACACACGAACACGATTGTCATCACTGGTGAGGTTGTATCTCGATTCGTGGCTAAAGACGACCTGGTTTCATTCCGCTGCTTCCAGCCTCCTCGTTCGCGGCACCACTCCAAACGGATGTTACAACGGAGGAACGGAATTTTACACAAAATTAGTGTAATACTATCAGTGACGAAGTTCTTTTTTGTTTTATAAAAATGGATCCTCCTATTTAAATAGTCTTCAATATTGTGCACATTTAGTAGATTATAATCTTAAAAACATCTATTGTTTAATATCCAAGATGATTTTCTTTCAATAATACAAATTTGTTTGTTAAGTTAGAAAATAAGCTTTATTATTTCTCCGTTTATTTCTTTTTTTTTAAGGAGCAAGTAACATAATTTATAAGCGTTGTGCGATAATCATATAGATAAATTTTTATTTTTCATTTTCTTTAAATAGTAAATATATAAAAAATCGCTTTTAACAGTGATAATTGTTTGCAAAAATATATATTAGAATATTTTTAAACTTCTTTAAAATTACTTCATTGAAAGTCTTAATTTGTCTTAATATTAATTATTCAATAAAAATTCCTATTTAAAGTTCACTAAAATCTGATTAAGAAATCTAAAAACATCTAAAATATTTATTAACCATGAATTGTGTGGTTCTCAAAATAGAGTATTTTTTAAAAAATAAAACAGAAAGCTGGCGAGCAATAAATGATATTGTCTATCTTCCAGAGTGAGCTGAATATGTAGTATTTAAGGTTAAGGTCTTATCAAAATAATTTTAAAAAAAACATTTTAAATTTATTTTTAATAAAGTATTATTTATACATGGCAGCTGATAAGACGAAATCTAAAATATCGAGTAATAGTAATAATAATTATGCTGACACTTTGCATACGCGGCAAATTTACTTACTGTATTCGAAACTTTATTATAAGTGTCAATTAATTCAAATGTTTTAGTTATGCAAACTAGATTAAGAATCATTCATAATATTGTTTTTTTTAAATTATCGGCTAATTTTAAATACTTACTAATTAAAGTACTCTTCTGTAAAATTTTTGAAAATTAAAATCAACCAGTTCAAGTTATTTAATTTACTTGTTTATCTTTAGAGGTAAATCTCGAAACAAGCCTTTATATAATACTAGTTGTCCCATCCACGTGATGCTAAGGCTTTGTTTTAATACGTTAGTTCAATATTACCTTAAGCTATTCAATGCAGTCAAATAAATTATCGTTTTTAAACTTGGAGGGTTGAAAAAATGTATAAAACAATAAATTATTTTAATTCTGCATTCCATTCTTCTCGTACTTGAGTGTAGTATAATGCATGAATTACTAACGAAATCGTCAAGTAACAACATATGAAGATTTAATTTTATAAATGTGGTGAATAACGTTGGTTCTTCGCAGTTTTTAAAATTGATTTTATCATTTTAAAGTATGAAAAACATTTATACAACTCATCGCTAATCGGTGCAGAGTATTTTTTGGTCAACCGTATTTTGCTAACTCGAAAAATTCAGCGGTTTCCGCACACGTGAGCATGTAACATCGACTATGGGTTCTCCCTCCCATATCATTGCATATATAGGTGCTTCTGGAGGGAAATTATAGAATAAGGAGGATGTTGTTTTTAATTTAATTAAGCGACACGGTCTCTTGGACTTGGTCTAGTTTGTAGTCTAGGCCAAGTGGATAAGCAGCACATCACACTATTACAACAATGCAGACATATCGAAGTTGGCGCCCAAAACTGGAGTTTTAACGTTTTTAATTAATATATTTTTAATTCATTGCAATATCGGAATATAAAAGGTCAAAACGTGCATTGTCATCAAAACTAAACGTGTATACAAAATTTCAGTTCAATGGGTTGAATATATCAGCTTCAAAATATAGTTGCAAGATTCCACACGAACAAATTACATACATTCATACATTGTAAGTTAAATAATATCTTGTAATAAGTGAAAGATTCCTTTTCCCTTAATAAAATTAACTCCTAATCAAATATTTAATACATCCACCCATTGTACTTGCAATATTTCTAAATTAAAATAATTCTAAATTTATGGAATTAAAAATTTTTCCTCATCAATTCGCTCATATGGAAATATAACCACTAAAATTTATAAATTGGGAGAAATAAATTCGTTTATTGTTCGTAAATAAATTATCTTCCAGTTTATGAGGGATATAACATCTTGACAGGTTTCTGATACCGAGACCAGTCATACATTTGTGAAAAAAAAAGATTTTTTTTATAACATTTTTCTTCCTTGACTAAGACGCTTATTTATGTAATACTTTTTGCCCTTTTTCTAGCATGGATAATACTTTCAAACACTAGGGCTCGAACCGTCATACCGCGAATGAATCGCGGTATGACGCGTTAGCTATAGTGATACGTTTGAAAATACACAAATAAATTCATGCAGGGAAGCTATTGAATTCATATTCGATTCCCCTCTCCAAACCATAGAATAACTGCTGATATGATGCAAATCTAATGTGCAAATGCTGAGAGCCATTTTAATCTTTTAGTAGAATCGCATAGAATACAGAAGTAGTTCTATAACTTCCAAAGCTTGTGGCTCAATTTTCAATCATAATTTTCATGGCATCCCCCCCTTTGCATACAATAAAAATGTATTGAATTAAATAACAACGTACTTCAGAGAAACACACAAAGTGGAACCGGGGTCAACCCCATAGCCCTTGGTTTTTTCTCGAATAATTATATTCCTATGTATATAGTACGTAAAATTTAAGTAATAATTTGCAATTAATATTTCATTTTATTATTTGATACTAATTATTTATTCAATGATTAATTTTTTACAGTATTTTCCCCCTGAAAATTGACAAAATAAAAAGAACCTGCTGGGCGGTGTATTCGAGCATGATAACGAGCAGAAATCCCTGTTTGTATCACTTACGTACTTTGAAGCTAAAACTACAGTACGGCTAAAATTGTTAACTTTATAAATTATCTTTATAAATTATTGAATTCATAAATTATACATACGTATAATGCATTTTGTAAATAGTTTTCTACAAAAGCCCATGGGGTCTCTAGTAATTACTGAACATGTTCTTAACTTAATATTGGACATTTATCATTGAATTAATTTTTAAATTCTACAGTAGAGATTCCCTACTGGTACTTTCATAAATGTTATATTCTATCGTTCTAAAAGTAAATTTTTAATTATCTCATAATATATTCTTTTTTAGTTTCTTTCAGTAAATTAATATTTTTTTAATCTACTTTTTTTAACTGTTCGATATGCTTGCGCTACCTTGTGCGAATATAACTTCCCTAGGAGCAGTTTGAGAAACACTGAAAAAGAGTATTCTTGTAGAAATTGTCTTCAGAACTTATAAATGGGATTCGATTCTTCATTTCCTTATTCAATACAAAGACTGTTGCTGCTAATTACAAAATTCTTATGCAATGTATCAGTTAATCAGTTATTCTAATTGCATAGGATAACGGAAATGGAGAACATGCTGTGGTTCCAACAAATATTAATATTTACTAATGACTCAGTAAGTTATTATTTTAAAGGAATGACTTATTCAATTCCTATATCACTCACTCTTTCTGTATATTTATCTTGTTCAAATTTTCGATCATTAATAAAATGCTTTTAATGCACTTAATTAAGCTGAAATTTTATATACAGGCTTATTTGAGTTGATGTTATGAAGGAGAATGAGACTTTTGAAATTGAATTTGTGTAGAATGCAATCATGAATTGTATAATAAACGGATTTTGACTTACCTCCATTTTCCATACTGGGCGTATAAACAGTGCGGAAGCATTTCTTATAGAGATGGATGAAGTAAATATAAATTACGATTATCGAGTAACACAAATAAGGTGACAAGTAGACTTTTCATGAGCATTTTCTTCACACACTCAAAGTTATATGACTCATCATGTATATATTTTCTCCGTTACATGGACAAGAAGTAAAACGGATTTCACAACACATAATCACAAGAACAGCGAAAATTACAACCGAATCGAATGTCATTTTCCCGCCGAATCACACCTGCTTCCAGAAGAAAACAAAGTTCAGTTCGTGGAGCCATCTCTGGACGGCGAAAGAGTAAACTGTTCTTAACATCCCCCGGGGGCGGGAAGATGTATTCGATGGTTGTAGGGGCAAGACTGCAACTTGAGAGACTAGTCTTGTCATGACTCCACTTGAGGTCTGGATAGTGACGACACGGCATAGTCCGTCAGCTCCAGGATGTGTGGACACAATCCGTCCGGGAGTCCACCTGGTGCTGAAAGAGGCTGGATTCTTGACTAGGACGAAGGATCCTACTGTGAAGTCTTTCTGGCCCTGCATCCATTTGGTTCGGGACTGCAAGGTGTTGAGGTAGGAGAGCTGCCAGCGAGACCAGAACATCCTTTTCAACTTCATCAGAAGAGACCACCTAGAATGAATACTCAAAGATTGGTTAGCCAGGCTGGGATCAGGGAGTTCAAGCAAGGGACACCCGATAAGAAAGTGTCCGGGTGTTAACACCTGGAGATCCTTAGGGTCTGATGATAGCGGATAAAGAGGACGTGAATTTATGCACGCCTCGATTTGGCACAGGATTGTAGCTAACTCTTCAAAGTTCAGCACAGCCGCCTTTAAGGTTTTCAGCAAATGATGCTTTGTGAGTTTGACTGAGGCTTCCACACACCTCCGAAATTCGGTGGATATGGAGGGATGAAGTGCCACTGAATGTTTTTGCTTGACAAATAAGTCCTGGACATTAGAGTTGTGAAGTAATTGAAACAAGTCCTTCAAGTAAGCTGAAGCACCAAAAAATTTGTACCGTTGTTAGAATAAATGTCTGATGGACATTTAAAATATAAATGTCTGATACAAATCGACGCAGTGCTGACAGAAATGCTCCTGCTGATAGCGAAGTTATGAGTTCAAGGTGCACTGCTTTAGTACACATGCAGATGAAGAGGCAGATCTAAGATTTGAAGTTGCTGGTCTTGCGAGTATGTTAGCACTTTGTCGTGATAGGTCCAGCAAAGTCAATGTCTACTTTTTCAAAAGCACGGCAAGGGGTGATTCGTTCGATGGGTAGATCACCCATCATTTGAGAGACAGGCTTCGCCACAAGCTTAAAACAGTCTAGGCAGTGGTGCAGATCTTTTCTGACAGCTGATTTACTATTAGGTATCCAAAACTGCTGACGAATGAGGGATAAAACTAGTTCCTGCCTAGCATAGAAATTGACCCTATGAAAATGTCTAATGATTAGACTTGTAAAGTGATTATCTTTTGGTATGAGCATAGGATGCTTTTGTTCAAATTTAAGAGTTTGTTGGAGACGAAGACGTCCTCCGACACGAATAATTCCCTCAGAGTCAAGGAATACATTCAAAGACTGAAGTTTGCTAGATTTGGGAAGAGGCTTGTTACATTTCAAGAGATTAAGTTCTGTATGGTATTCTCCATTTTTTAACAATTTGACTACATTTTTGATTGAGGTTTCTAACTCATGTGTATATAAAGGCCCAGTAACTTTGGACACTGATTTAGAATTATGGTAGACACCAGTTGAAAGAACCAGTTTTAACACCAGTTGAAAGAACAACAGTCACTTAATGATTCAGACTGATCAATAGGAACAAGTGGAACAGGCTGTTCAGAGAAAGGAATAAATGAATTGGAAGAAGGTTGGAAATCATGAGGCCATTTTGGACCAGCTGTCCACTCTGAATTTTCAAGAAGTTGTTTCGGGTAGAGGCCTCTTGTTGCCCAATCTGCCGGGTTTAATTTTCCCTGAATGTGATGCCAAGATTCTTTTGAGGTTAGTGTGTGAATTTTCCCAACCCTGTGTTGCACAAATTGATTCCCTTTTACAGGTGGATTATTTATCCAACTCCGTGTAATTGTTGAGTCACACCATAAATATGTATCGTGAGTGATGTTAAGAGATCTCTTAAATGTATCTAGAAGTTCAGCCAGAAGCAGAGCACCACAAAGCTCTAATTTAGGTAATGATATTGTTTGTACAGGTGCCACACGAGTTTTGGAAGCCATTAAGAATAAGTGTGGCGAATCCGAAACAACACGTAAGTATATTACGGCTGAATATGTGCCTTTGAGGAGGCGTCACAGAACCCGTGAATTTCACAGTGTTTAGCATTTAGTGTTTAACATACCTGGGAACTTTTATTTGTTTGAGGCATGAATTTCTGCTTGAAACTGATTCCATCTATTAAGAATTTCTGATGATATATCATCATCCCAGTCAAGCCCTGCCTTTCACAGGTCTTGAAGAATAATCTTTAAAATTATAGTTGAGGGAGAGACAAACCCTAGAGGATCAAAGATGCGTGCGATGATTGATAGCATCTGTCTCTTTGTGGATACCTGGTATGGTAATACTGCTCTTACTTTAAAGAAATCCTCGTTTAAATCCCAGAATAAGCCAAGAATTTTCTGGGCGGACTCATCATCAAATGAATGTGAGGAAATATTTGTCTTTAGACTGTTTGGCAAGTCTGACAAGACTTCTTTATGAGTGCATGACCATTTTCGCAGCTCAAATCCACCAGCTGACATTAAATTTTGCAGTTCGTGAACAATTTTCCTAGCCGAATCCAATGAGTCAGCACCGGCTAACAAATCGTCAACATAGAAATGATCTTTTGCGAGCTTAGCTGCTTGTGGAAAACGATGTTTTTCATCCTCACATAATTGTTTCAAAGTTCGGTTGGCAAGAAATGGGGCACAAGATGTACCATAGGTAACTGTATTTAATTTGAAAATCCCTAATGGTTCCTCTGGAGACTTCCTCCAAAATATTTGTTGAAAGCATACAACATCTTGTGATATTAATATCTGTCTATAAATTTTTGAAAAGTCAGCAGAAAAAGCAATTGGGAAGAATCTGAATTTAAGTAAAGTTAGAAAAATGTCTGATTTTAGTTTTTTACCAGTCAGCAGAATGTCATTCAAAGAATTTCCATTCGTACTTTTGAATGAGCCGTCAAACACCACCCTTAATTTGGTTGTGGAACTATTATCATTAATCACACCATGATGTGTAAAGAAATAATGTGGAGATTTTACATCTGATGCGAGAGGCGTCATGTGACCTAAGTTTTGGTATTCCTCCATAAATTTTGTGTATTGTTCCTTTAATTGATTATTAGAGTGGAGTTTTCTTTCAAGAGAATAAAATCGTTTTAATGCACCCTCCTTACTATCTCCAAGACTTGAATCATCTCTAAATGGCAGTTTTAGAATATATCTACCATCAGCATTACGAATATGAGAATTTACGAATATAGACACACATAGCTCATCCTCATCCTTTGACGGAATGGCCTTAGGAACAGATTCAAGTACCCAAAATTGTTTCAAAGAATGGTCTATGTTTAAAAGGGTGTGACAGATTAGGGATGAATTTTGATTATATGGTCTATTTATGGTACCTGACAATAAATGACCTAATTTTGTTGGCAATGCTGATGGGGTATCTTTGGGTCCCATTATAGGAGTCCCTGAAATTAATGTCATAAAAACATCAGCACCTAGAAGAATGTCTATTTCATTTTCAATATAAAACGTTGGATCAGCAAGAGTTAGATCTTTGATATGAGGCCACTCTTGATATTTAATTGGAAAGTTTGGCATAGCTGAAGTGACTTTCGAGACTAACAAAGCTTTTACTTGAAATTTATCAGAGGAAACACAAGAAAAAAATGCCAAATTTGTCGAATATAATGAAGTTTCAGCAAATGTTTCATTTACACCTACTAATTTATGATTGGTGTGTTTTAATGGCAATTTTAAGCGATCAGCACATTGCTTGGAAATCAAAGAATTTTGAGAAGCATTGTCTATCAAAGCACGGCAAGTTATTTGTTGACCATGTTTAGATTTAACTTTTATTAATGATGTGGACAACAATACGTGACCTTCTGCCAATTGTGTGCAATTGTTAGACACTGTCACAACAGAATTTGCTTGAGTATCTGCTGAAGGACTGACTGAATATCTGTGTAATAATGTATGGTGTCTTTCCAGAACAGTTTTTGCAAGAGAATCCTATTATACTTGTGTCAAGGCTGTGGTTACACCTCAAATAATTGGTACATAAATTATTGTTTGTACCACTTGCCATCTTTCATTTACATTCATAGAATTAAAAGTTGGACATTTGAATAAGGCATGGCTTTGACAACATAGAATGCAATTGTTACGTTTAACAACATCTAATTTTACCCCTGATTTTACTTGGTTACGTTTGACAACAGTAGTATTTACATTTGATTTGTTAAATGAATTTAATGGTTTAACATTACCTTTCTTAATGTCAGGTTTTACAAATTTTAACTCATTCAGACCACGAGCTTCTCTTTCAGTGAAAACTCTAAATTCCTCAAGAGTGGAAATTTTATTATTTTCCAAAGATAGTTCCCACCGTTGACTAATACATGCACCACTTTTGAAATGAGAAAATTTATTATGATCAACTCTGTTAATGAATTTGTTTCTAAATCTAAAGTTTTCAAATTTCGAATGACTTCATTACAGATATCTATTATTTCCAAAAGCAATTTTGAAGTAGTTGCCCTGGATATCTTAATACTTAATAGCTTATTTATTTAGCTAAGAGCTAATTGTCGCTTGTTTTCATACCGACTGCACAGTATATCCCAACAGTTCTTAAGATTGTCCACAGTAATTGCAAAACCCCGAATTAATTTGGCTGCATCCCCGCGAACAGAAGCCTGCAGATATTGCAATTTTTCAAGATCACTTATTGATTTGTTATCTAGAATGAAGACTTAAATAACTCTTTGAATGAAATCCAGTTCTCGCAATTTCCATAAAAATGCGGAACTTCAAGTTTTGGTAAATTAACTACTGAAGATTTTACATGAATACATTTTTACTTCCTCAACTCAGATTTTTGTTCAAGGTCAACAACCCAATTGAATAAATATCTTTATATTTCATATAAATGTCAAATGACTCATCACTTTCATGCGTTGACAATTCACCGAATATTTCAGTTAATCTATTTTCGTATTGCAACACTTGGTTTTTAAAACACGTATGCGTGATTTATTATCATCGCATTTATTTATTCTACTTTCAAAAACTTTTAATTCTTTTATAATTAAATCAAATTTACCACTATTTTTCGACTGTTTTGGAGCCATGATTTATGAATGAAATTTTAAAATTCTACACAAAATACACAACTATACCAATAATAACAAATGCCGACACAATGCAAATACACAACTATCAAAAAATATTTATACAAAATAGAACAAAAGAATAAGTCTAGAATCAAATAATAAATAATATCAATCAGAATGTATAAGAATACTTCAAGAATTCGTATCAGAATAAATGCACTAGAATAAGAATATCGAGTATGAAACGAATAATATTAATCAGAATGTATAAGAATACTTCAAGAATTCGTATCAGAATAAATGCACTAGAATAAGAATATCGAGTATGAAACGAATAATTAAAATAACAAAGAATACATCACATCAATAACTCTCCGGCTCGACGGACCACATGTTATGAATGAGAATGAGACTTTAGATTTTGAGTTTGATGTAGAATGCAATTATGAGTTGTATAACGAACGGATTTTCACTTACCGCCATTTTCCATGCTAGGCGTAGGAACACTGTGGAAGTATTTCGAAATAAAGCTGAATAGAAAATATATAACTGAAGATTATTACTGAACACTATTGATTTCACAAGTCGACTTTCATGTATATATTTACTTCACACACACACTCATGCCTTTACATGTACGATAAAAGAAAAAACATTTCACTAAAACATAATCACAAGAATGGCGACCAGTACAACCGAATCATCCGAATGGAATGTCGTTTTCCCCCGAAATCACTCCGGATACTAGAAAACCAAGTCCAGTTCGTGGCGCCATCTCTGGACGGCGAAAGGAGTCAACTATTCTTAACAAGAGTAAAGACTGAAATGAGATCTAATAGAGAAAATGAAAAGCTTAACAGTTTGATGTTGCTATGCCCTCAAAATGATACTACAATGGTAATTGATTACAATGAGGTTATTAATGATTTTCTCGAAAAAATCATTCATTTTTCCAAGAAAATCTTCGTTCTTCAAGTACAATGACAGTGACTCGACAAAGAATAAGGATGAAAAAAATAAAAGATAATAAAGCAATAAGCGATGAAAAAGATAGTAATTAATAAGTTAAAAAACAGTTGCAAACGATTTTATTAATTTACTGTAGGGTCTGTACTAGTTTGCAAAAGGGTGGGTGGTCCATGATGCCGTAATGAAAGAAATGAAAAAGAGTGGCCAAACCAGACCACTATTCTTTCTTACGACTGTTAGTCCATAACAGGGGGCTCCATAGGTGGTGGATAATGGAAAGACTATTCAAACAGCAAAAACAAAGAAAGGGAAAAGAGTAAGAAAGTTAAGGAAAAATCCCTCCCTAAGCAAAACAAGAAAAGTAAGAATTGAAGGATGAAATAGAACTCTGAAAATAGGGGGGGGGGGCGTATCTATTAAAGTGCCTTATTTATAATTATCATATTAAAAAGTTACATGCAATGGGGGGGGGGGGTTTCATTGCCATCTATATTCTACACACAGTACAGCAACAAAACATATATATGAAGTCAAAGTAGTTGTACATATCTTCAGTTAATGTTACAGTAAACACATTTTTATTACAATACATAATAAATCAAAATTATTATAACAGGTATGTGACATGTACGAAAAGGAATTTAATCACGTTGGGGATTAGATTTGAATGCTGGAGCAGAGGTGTAAGTTCAGATGCTTGACCTAGATTCAAACTTATGGGGGTATAAAGGCACGTTTAGGCATTGTTTATATTGAATGATGTAGGTACACATGATTTAAAGGGCATTTAATTTAAATTGTTTTATATGGTAAAATTTGATATAAAATTAAGTTTTTTGAAAAATTTTACATTTAAAAAAATCATAGCTTACAAAAAGTGTTATGTGTTTTTAAGGCAACATAAACCTGTTTTCATGTCTAAACACTTTAACTTTTCCCTTTTAATGTTGAAAATTTTATACTTTTCAACATTTTGCAGTTTTTTGTGAAAAATATTGAATTAAAAATCATTTCAAGATTCCTTCAGTTCTTAGAATGAAATTAAAAAATAAAGCCTGTGATTTCAAAGAATTGTTGTTAAGGAAATAATCGTTTTTTTTTAATAAACTTCTAAAAAACATATAAAACAAATTCACGCTAAAAACTTAATGAAAGAACTGTATAAAAAAGTTGTTAACTTAAAACAAATCTCAAACCACTTATCAGAGAAAACTTGTACTTTTCTTAAAGATAAATAAAATTAATTACATATAAAATTAAATAGTTTCAGAACAATTATAGAAAAACAATGCTTTTAATATTGTTTTTTTAAGGGGGTAAATTCACGAAACAGGATTTGTATCTCAGTAATGTTAAAAAAAGGTATTTTTAAGGAACATTTATAAAATAACATTCTATTGAATAAAAATCTTCAATTTTTTTACTGAATATTCTTTGAACATAATACAAACTTTAATCAAAGATTTTATGGATAAAATGTCTAGTTGTTATTTAAAAAAAAAATTTTTTTTTTGCACAAATCTGGGTTTTAGCAATGAATTGTGGAAAAATTCAAGTAATTTAAGTCAATTTTTTCCCACGCAAAATGTTCTTCAAAAAATTAATTCGTAACAATACAAAATGTTGAAAAAACTATGAAGAATTTGTATTTGCCAGTTATGATTATTTGATACAGAAGTTCAAACGAACCTATAATTATTTTAAATAATGTCACAGAAAACATGGATCGAATTACAGTTTCAGCAAAATTCGAATTACTGTTTCAACAATCAGCTATCTCCACACACAGTTAATTCATTAATACGTCATGAAATTTAAAGTAAAAAGTAATTAAATGAAGCTGAGAGAAGGCTTCCCACATATTATTTAAATTTTATTTCATTGAATGTTTTCAGAATTTCTGCTCGGCACAAAATTTTAAATTTTAGTCAAATGACGAGGTCGAGATCAGTGTTAACATCCTATCAGTAAGAACTTAGAGCTCCAGGCAAAATAAGCAACAACTCTATACACGAAGTGTCTTTAATGAATTCAATACTCGAAAGCGTTGTTCAACTAAATCCTCCCCAGTCTTGAATTTGATACCTTGATCTGAGTACTTTGCACCTAACATACTCTAGTTTTACAACACGAGATTCATGAAATCCAAAATTCGTCAATAGAATGTTATTTGAGTATTGGAGTGTTGACTTAAACATGCGTTATATGCTTTCGTATGATATTAAGAATTCATTTAACGATGAGACTGATCAATATAGTTCGCTACTCTGTGGACCATGTGGCATAAAGGTTGTTTATTCATTCAAATGTATCTGGCAATCGTATCATTCCGAAGCGCTTGTTTTCGTTTCTGTTGAATGTCTGTCTGTGGTGTTAACTCCGATGTGATTTGTACTATTCAAACTTAAATTAAAAACATTCAACACAAAAATGGGGTGAAATTCCTGGATTAGCACAAAATCTATTTGAAGATAAAGACATTGATTCGGATGGCATAGCATTGGAATTAATGCCATATAACTTGGAACCTTATAATGTTCCCGAATCTCATGCAGTAATATTTTTGTTATTTAACTAATGATATTGAAACGATAATTAGTTCAGATAGATCATATTGTTAAAATTTACCTTTTTTAATCAAATATTACTTGCACTACGTATTAAAAATATTATTTCTTAATTTGCATCCATATAAGGTCTGCCAATTACAGTCGATGTACCTCATAATTGTGAACCATAGTCGGGAATTGTTTCCAACCCCAGGCCCAACCATCCTTTCCATACTAATATTAGGATTTTGTATCTTGACAGATTTAATGTACATCAGTTTCTTTTCATGATGAGTTTTAATTGGAAAAAAAAGAGTAGAAGGTACTTACATGTTATCACAACCGTATTGCCGAAATTATATGAAACTTTGGGATACCTAAGTACTATCACAACAATGCCAATGTTCAAAATAACTCACCAAGTTGGGAACTCCAATTTTGCATGTGTCACGTGCGTTTAATTGGCAACCATGTGTGTCATTTCATATAATGTTGCCAATATGGTTGTGATAATATGTAAGAACCAAATAAAACACATGTTTACCAACTTGGCAAGTTATCTTGAATGTTGGCATTGTTGTGATAATACATAATAGTACAAATGGAACAAATGACTCATTTAAAATATCAACATCCGTGACCTCAATGCCAAGACCACTTAGTTATTGCTATCATATAAATATGTTATTGAACCAAAAAATACTTCTTTCCTTTTGGTAAATGCATTAGAAAGCCCTTAAATTATTTTAAAAGCTTGATAAATACTTACATGAAATATCTCATTCTTTGGAAAGAGTAGCCTAACGTATTGTTTGGCAAAATTTTGAAAATTCATAGTTATAATCTAGAAAGGAAAGATTGATAGAAATTGAAATGATATCACAAATTTTTTTTTAACTGTCTCACTAAATGCTAAACAATTCTTGAGTTTTTAAAAAGATTCCATGTAAATCTGTAAAAGTGAGGCTTCTAGCATAAATGACATTCTATCATTTATGCTAGAAGTGGGAAACCTTTTTACCATTAGAGGCTGCTTTAACTTTTTGGCATTTACATATTACATCATTGAGTAATTTCAACAAATCAGAAGATGTTGCTAAATACTGCGATATGTAGCTATTAGTGACAGTATATTGACAAAATTTTTTGGTACTTACATATTATCACCAACTCTATTAATAACTCACCAAGTTGGCAACCTTGATTTTTCTACGTGTCATGTGCATTGAATTGGCAACCAGGTGCTTTGTTTCATATAATGTTGCCAATAGGTTGTGATAATATGTAAGTACTCAAATTTTTTTAGCTGGTGATGTCTTTTCCTTTGAAGAAATTAGTCGATGTAATACATAAATACAAACTTCTTTATTCATTCTTCAAGCATTTCAAGTTTTTAATTGATTATTATATATATAAATATATTTAGATCTTTAAATCTTAAATGAAAAAATCTATATGAAATATACAGATTTAAGTAAAAATATCATTAATATAAGTCTCGTAATTAAATTCATTATATTATAAAAAATACAATAGAAAAATTATGACACTAAAAATTATGAAAGCTACACAAGTCACTCATTAAAGCAGCATGTACTCCACCTATGATTTATGCCCTTACATTATTACTAATGCATATTCTCATCACATTCATATTTATTTATTTTTTGAGATTCAATCAAACCAACATTATATTCTTATTCTACATTTTTTAAATATGGTTGATTACTTGTCAATGTTACACTCAGACAGTGGCATAAAAGGGGGGGGGGACCCAAGTCTGGACCCTCCCCCAAATCACCCTTATTTATTCGAATGATTATAATCCTATGTATATACAGCAGAACATTGTTTATCCGAATCATTTGGGACCAGACACTGTTCGGATACACGATTGTTCCAAAAACCAAATGTGATCCATGCAGTATATGAAACCGGACACTATACGAAAATTGAAAATCCTCACATGTGGGAAGCATGCTTGAAGAAAAAGAAAAATAGGTGGAAAATGCCACAATTTCACCTTTATTGTGGAAAATAATCACTTATTTTTCACTGTACCATTGATTTGAAATTCACAATCTTCTGCATCGCATGCCTTTCAGGTTTCTACACCAACAAAAGAGCATGTATACATCCCTTCACTTGGAAACAAACTGACATATTGTTTTCTGCACAGATGTTTACCAAATTGCACAACTGAAATTCCTCAAATATCCCTCACCTTGGGTTTTCCCATCACTTTTGGCCTCGCACGAAAAAACTGTTCAGCATTGCTCAGTTCAAAAACTTACCCGGACATTGGTCCGGATAATAAACGTTTCGATAAACAATGTTCTACTGTAGTATGTAAAATTTAATAAATTATTTATTATTAAAATAGTTATATATTCAATAGCTTGTTTTTTACTTTTTTTTGTTCCCAACAATTGACAAAATCTAAAGAATATGTTTGGTGAATATATGAGAATAATGGACTTTCGGCCTCAGACTACCCCCCCCCCTCCTTTGAAAAAATTCTTGTGTGCGCCACTGCACTCAGATGCTACAAGAGGTTTATAAATTTAATTACATGATAATTCTTTTTTCACTTACTTGAATTGCTCCTTTTATTTCTTGCATTAGTATATTTTGGGGGAAAAAAGTGTTACTTTCAGATCACTTTTTTCTTAACATTCAAGTGAAAGCTCAAAATCAACCCTACTATCTAAGTATTTGATAATATGATATGTCATTTATGATCAAAAGAAAATTTACATTCCCTATAGAATATACCTTTACTCATTGTTGTTGCTCATGTAATATTTATAAAGCTTGTGTAATATTTATTTTTATGCATTCATTATTAATATTTATTATTGACACTACTATTTAACACTAATATTAACATTAATTAATAAGTGATTAATTAGACTAATATTTATTTTTAGTATGGGAAGTGCCGTCTTGTTACCGATTTTGAGAAAATTTCTTATATTGGTGAAGGAGCTTATGGCTCTGTGTGTAAGTCATACATTATCTATTTTTTTATACTATGCATGCTCATAAGAAAACAAATTCAAAATTTCTGTAGTAATAAATTTAATAAAGAGTACTTTAATTTGGAAGTTTTATTCATTCAATTTTTAATTCAGTTTCTTGAAGTTTTTATTTTTCTAAGGCATTTGTATTTAATAAAAACAAATAATATGTAGACTTCTTTGTATTATTGGGATAAACAGAAATCTATTAAAGGCATATTTTCTTGTAAAATTTAATTTCAATTTTTATGATATTTACAATTTTAGCCTTTATTAATCTATTTTTGTTATTTCAGTTAAATGTAAAGACAAAAAATATGACTTGATAGTGGCTCTGAAAAAATTAAGAATAAGACACGAAGATCGACGTAAGATTTCTGTTTCATGTTCTTAGTGTAGTTAAATTTATTATTTTGTGAAAATACATGAATTTTGAATTATTTTTAGAAGTATCTTATTTCTCTTTTGAATTTTAGCAGTATGGAAAAGTTAAAAAGAAGCTTATCATAATGAATTATCTTAATTTAGAAATATGTATATACTTCCATATTATCGCCACAATTGCCAATGTTCAAGATACTTGCCAAGTTGGCAACCCCAATTTCACATGTGTCGTATGAACTGAATTGGCAATCATGTGCTTCGTTTTGTATAACATTTCCTAGGTTGTGATAATAAGAAGGTACCAAATTTTTTAAAATCAAAATATGAAAAAAATAATCTTATTTCCTTATATATATTATTAATTCAACAATAAATTAGAGATTTTGTGTTTAGATTTATGATTGTTGAACTCACTTCTGAAATCTACCTAGAAAGAATGCTGCTTTTGCCATAAAAATTTTTGGAATACTATTGAAAGATTCTTTACAATATTACCAATAATTTTAAATGAATTGTCAATGTTGAATAGTGTAAAACACATTTTATTCTTAATGTTTTATAGATGTTACTATATGAAACATTTTTCTGGGTACTTTTGTTGATATTATAGTTAAATGAAAATCTTAAATTTATTAATGAATCATATATACTTGACATAATGAGAAGAGATTGCAGTAGTTGGAAAGTTTTAGTGTAAAAAAGTTTCAAATGCCAGTCTGTTTCACTAACTTTTTAAATTTAAAACTTTTATTTTGTTTAGCTTTGTATTTATTAATGTTTAAATCATACATTTGAAAATTGAAACAATTTTGTATTTTAGATATGAGGATTTTCACATTTTCTTAAATAAATTTACCCTTTTTTTAAATATTGTGACATCTTATTTCTTTTAAAAGTAACTCTTATAATTTGTGTGACAGTTTGATACACACTCAAAAAATATATTTATTCTATTTTTTGACCTGTGTGAATTCTTTACAGTATCATATTTACTTGAATTAACATTCATTTTTATATTATTTTAAGTTGGTTAATATGGTGTTCATATTATCCTCCTGTTTTTGGAAGATAATTGCTCCACATACTATGACAGAGTGTTTTACTGAATGGCTCAAGTGTGTCACACATGTCTACCATATGTGTAATATCATTGTTAAATTATAATATATTGTGTAACATCATTGTAGCACATATTTTGGATGTGCAAAAAACTTTGGTTATATTTTTCAAGTTTCTGTTTCATTCTAAAATTCTTGTGAAATGTTTTGTAAATATAGAAAAGGATAATACCCTTTATAGAGATTAATAACTTAATCAATCAATTAAAAGTGTATGTATTTAGAAAGACATTGAGGAAAGGGGGGGTTAATTTTTAAAAAATTATAAAACATCAAAACAAATTGGTAATTATTTTCCAATATATTTTTAAATGCTTATGTCAAAAAGAAATTTTTTATAGTTAAAATTATTTGTGTAATTATTTCCTTTGTATGTATTTTATTTACAGCTTTACCCAGAAATTTCATGCGGGAAATCACTATAATGAAAGAATTACAACATGATAATGTTGCAACCTTAATTGGAATTGCTGTGGGTAGAAATTTTGCTAGGTAATTCATGAAATATATAGCAATCATTTTTTTTTTGTAGCTTTTAGATATTGAACACATTTTCAAAATGAATAACTTCTGGAATATTAATATTTGTATGCAAAGCAAAAAAAAAAAAATTTAAAATCTAAATTTGAATTAATTTAACTCCTTGCTAGTTTCTATTTGAATCTTCTTTAAACAGAAAGAATTTGCTGAATTAACTAAATATATGTTTTTGAGGGTTAATACTAAAATTTTATCTTATTTGGTATTGAATAATGAATATTTGCTAATGTATTTAATTTAATAATTAGTTTGTACATGGTCCTAATCTATAGTCTTAGTTTTTATGCTCCACTACCATTATAATAGTATAGTGACAATTTTTTAATGTTCTTAGTACATGCAGTAAAATTGCATTTATAGTAATTTTAAGACTAGTTAAATAATTGCTTAAATATGTTGCATATTTTATAAGCTTGAAAATCTTTGTGTAATCACAAGGACCGGGAGAAAGTAATTAGTTGATTGAAATAATGAGACAAAATGCTTTAGTTCTGTAAATTTAAAATAATTATGTATTATTTTTTCATTTTTATTAAATGTTAAATGGTTTAAAAGTTGTAATTTTTTTGTTGTTGAAAAAATGCCATTTAAACATTTGAAATATTTTTAGTTGTCTTTGTTGGTTATTGAATTGTGTATGTAAGGAAACTAATACATTATTTATAATCTCTAATTATTAATATTATTTTGTCAATCTCCAGTAGAAAACTGATCTAAATCGATGATATTATTCACACATAGTATTCAAAATGCAACTTTAATATAATTTCTACATTTTTTACAGATTGTATTTTAAAGTAAACTTATCTAATTTGAATGAGTAATAATTTAAAATAGTTTTCCATTGTTTAGTTTAAATTTTCCTAAAATTTTCTAAATTTAGATCAGATTTTTTAAGTTGTAATATTATTTCTATATTAAACATAAAAATATAAATTATAACACACAGAAAACAATAGATTAGTTAGATATTAATATAATAAAATGCTTAGTAATTTTTTTTACTCTTTTTAGCACATATCTTATTTTAGAATACTACCCATATGATCTTTCGAAAATTATAGATGATGCTGTAGCAAAACCTTTCATTCTTCATCCAGAGGTATGATATAAATTTTTACTATATTCAGATTGTTTCTGGTTTGAGTATATACTTAAAGCATTGTAGTTTGTTGTACTTCTTGTTTGTAAGCCTATTTATTATTCAGGTTCTTTAGGAATTTAATTTCCTCATGAGGTAGTTTCCTAAATATTTAAGTAATTTATTTAGCGTGTTTTAAATCATTTTGTTAAAATTTTTGTGTAAATTATAGAAATGCTCATTGCTTTATTATTATAAATCTTATGTTTTCCCATTCATCATGTTATCATTTGAATAATTTGTTTGTTAAGTTTCCTATGTAGTGTGTGTCATTATTTAAAGCACTACTTTCAAATTTCGAAAAGTAAAAATTTATGTTTCAAAACCCTAAATGCAGGCAACTTTCTGATTTTCATAGTCTCTATTTGTTCATTTAATTTAATGAAAGACCGACTTCATTCCCCTTTTTAAAATCATTCCTTAAATTGTATCTTAGTATTTGAGTAACAATGTTTAATATTAATTTTCCAGTGATTTTATCTCTATTAACAGACTGAGCCAATTATTTAGACATTTTGTAATCATTTTATTTTCCTTATATGTGTTATAATTATTTCCCATGTATTATTTTCCTAATGAAATGGATTCAAAATTGTAGCGTACACAACAGGGAGAATTCGACTCCCCAAAGAGCAAAAAATGTTTTATTTTCACCATATTGATCACCCCTTTAATGCTTTCATCTATGTGTTTTTTAGAAAGTACCCTCCTCCCAATCAGAGAGGTCTGTATATGCTACTAGGCTTAACATCTTATTGTTCACTACATGTTTAATGCCCCCCTCCCCATGTTTATCTTAATTGTAATCACATAGTACAAATATGCACAGTATGACATTAATTCTTTAAATTTGACTTTAAATTAAAAATTCAAATTACTGTATTTATTCGAATTAAAACCCACTTTTTTTCTAATTCTAATGCTACTGAAAATCAGATGCGGCTTAGAACCGAAGGCGGAAAAATTCGTTGGATGAAGTAAATTGTACATAATACTGATTACAATTTCAGGTTCATGTATTATTTAAAAGTTTTTAATACTAATAAAATAAATCAATTGTTCTGATTTAAATTTTTTAAAATTTCATTCATGTCTGATATGGATAAACCTTTTTACACCTTCTATTTTTTTTTGCACAAAAACGAGTTGAGAATTTATGTTGCAGCTTAGAATTGATGGTGGCTTAGATTCGAATAAAAACAATAGATTAAAAGGCTTGATAAAGTCTGTAATGTTGTTAAGGCATCTTAAAAATTGTAGCAAGAGTTGAGAAGTCTTTCTCCTTGTATTAAGAATATGATTAGGTATGTTTTTCCCCCCAAAAAATTAACCCATAATAAAGTAACAAATAAGTATACTTTCAGTAATATAAGATTTTACTTCAATTTAATTGTGTATTATTTCTACTAATTTATTAAGATCTACACTCATGTCCATAAATTAAGGATAATGAAGTTCATGCAAAGAAAGAGACAGAAGCAAAACAAATTTGACTTATTTGTAAAGTCTATTTATTAAACAAAAGGTAAAGAGCAAAAAAGATGCTATATGTTTGACATAATTCATAAAAATTGCGATTTTTACTCCCTGGAGCAAATTTCAAAAAAGAACCTATTTACAAAAACAGTATAACATGGTTAGTATGAGGATTAATATGGAGTATGTCTCCCGGACGATGCAATACAGGCCTTACAAGCCTACGCATGATGAGTATCAAATTATCAATCTGATCTTGGGGAATATTACACCACTCCATCAAGCAATGCCCTCTGAAGTTCCGGTAGGCAGGTGGGAGGGGGTTGACGGGCTGCAATTCGTCGGCCAAGCATATCCCACACATGCTCTATTGGATTCGTCCGGTGAGTATGCTGGCCAATCCATACGGGTGATATCTCCGATTGAAGGCATTCGTCTACAATTTTTGCATGGTGAGGACGGGCGTTGTCATCCATAAACAGAAATTCAGCACCCATGGCACCCCGAAACAAACGTACATGTTGTTCCAGAATGACATCCCGATACATGTGGCCTGTCATCGTTACACTCTGAACATGCAGGTCAGTTCTGGAACGAAGAATAATTCTTCCCCAAACGAGCCATCCTGCACCACCGTAACGGTGTCGTTCAATGGTGTTCTCTTGGTGGTAACAGGTACCTGGCGCTCTTCATATGAAAGTCCGGCAAGAATCAGACTACAAACTAAACCTGGACTCGCCGGAAAACATCACACAAAACCACTGTTGTGGTGTCCACAATGCATGCTCTCTACTCCAGGTTAATCGCAGGCGACAGTGAGTTGCGGAAAGGGGAACACATCTGACAGACCTACGAGCATATAGACCAATGTGCCCTAAGCTCTGTAAATTGTCTGCCTTGAAACTGTCGTACCGGTAGCTGAAGAGAGCTGACGAGACAGGTCTGATGCTGTGCTCCGTCTGTTTCTTTTGGCAGTAACTGCCAAATACCGTCCTCATTCGCTGTTGTAACTCGAGGGCGACCTGTGCTGTAACATCTACTCACATTACCATCATCTTGGAATCGTTGCCAAAGCCTGGAGATGACACTCTGGGCTATTCCAAGTTCCTCGGATACTTCCAGCTGGGTACGTCCACATTCCAGTCGTCTGATAATTCTACCACGTAAAAAATCATCCAAATGCTTCCTTTGTGCCATAACTATGCGGTTATTGCACTGAAAGGCTTTTAAAGCGCTTGTGAACAATATTACTTCTTTGCCACCACGTACTATCCGTGCCATCTGGTGGTTTCCTGTAATTTGCATATTCTTCTTCAAGATGTGTTGTATAATTCTACAGGTATTTTATTTCAAAGTTCAATTTCTGTGTGATTCTGAATTATCCTTTATTTATGGACATGAGTGTATTTGAAATTGAAGTGAACACATAAATATCACTAAATGTTATTCCATTTTACAAATACTCCCTGTGTACAACACTCAAAAATATAATTCTAAATTAAAAATATTTTTTTCTATTAAAATTATCTTCAGTTTAAAAATTGATTAGTTTCAATAATAAATCTTATGCTCTATGTATTTTAATACAAATCATTGAAAGCTAACGACTTATGACTTTCAGAATGTAACCTATGCCTTAGTAGAGTAATATACGAAACGAAAATTAGAATTGTCGAGTGCCAGCGCGAAGCGCTTATACTCAGTTTGAGATGAAAAGTTAAACCATGTGGAGAGTAATAAAAAAATCAACAACCCCGCCGCAGGCAGGGGGAGTGACGGAAGCAGGCCGGGCAACCACCTGTTGATGGCACTGGCGTGCAAATGGTGGAAGAAGTCAGAAAGGGGAAACGATCGCCATACAAAAGGAAGGCAATCAATCATGAGCGGGTGAGCAGTGACAGTTCACTCCGAGTCAGTCTCGGGGCAGTAGAGCATTTGATGTTGTTAGTGTAGAAATTAGTGTTTTATGTAGTAATTAAGGAGGTTTAAGAGGCAAGGCCCACTTTGTAGTAGCGTATGCATAATTTAATTTAGGATGTGGATACGTGAATAATGTTTGTGCTTTGATAATGGGGTTCTCGTGATTTCTATAGTTCTAAAAACATTCCTAGCTAACTTAGGGATGAAACTAGATATCGGCTCCATGTGTAAATCGTTGTGTTATCACATCATTTCTAATGTACAAGGTGCGTTTGTCATGATGCAAAGTATTTTATTTTCTACAACTTGGATTTTTTTCATGTGGGTGGCGGTGCAGCGCCCCAGACAGGGTGGCATAGGTAATCACTGGGCGCAAAATTTGCTTGTAAAGTATAACTTTATTTCTAGGGATAGAGGAGACTTTCTCCAACGAGGGAGATAGCTAAATGAATTCTTACCAGAATTTTTCTGCGAGATAGTCAATGTGTTTTTTGAAGGTATGTCAGCTATCTAAGTGTAAGCCCAGGTACTTAACCACCGAGACCCACTGAATGTTGTCATCAAAAAGTGCGAGTTGGAAGGGAGGGTCGACGCCCCCCCCCCCTACCATTTCCAAAAAATTATTACTTGAGATTTATCAACATTAATTGCAATTCTCCAGTCTGTAAGCCAATTTCTAATGTTTCTAAGAATTTTTGTTATAGCTTTTAACATGTATTTAAGCTGGGAACCCTGTGCTAACACTGCAGAGTCATCCGCAACAGGCAGGTACTAACTGTGGGGTGGTGTGGAAAGTCATGAAAATAATGTTGTGCAAACACAGTGAAAGGGTACTTACTACCTGGGGAGTGCCGCTTGGCAAGCACCGTAGTTTGAGTATGTATTATTTTACACCAACCCGGAAGGTTCTATTTTGTAAATAATTATGTACAATTTTAACTAGATACCCAGGGAAGTTGAGTTTAATTAACTTGTATGTGAGGCCATCATGCCACATCTTGTCGAATGCCCTCTTGACATCGAGGAATACACTGACAGTGTATAATTTGCTAATAATGTTTGTAACTCATATCAGTTGGTGTAGCTTTGGAATGGCCCTCCTGGAACCCGTGTTGTTCCGGGGGAATCCAATCTATGGCTTTTGCAGTGTGTTTGTATTCTCGTAAAATTATTCTTTTAAAAATCTTAGCAGTGGCATTTAATAACTTATTGGTCTGAAGCCTTGTGTAAACTTGTAGAGTAGTATAAGTCAAGAGATGAGAATATATTGATCAAGGTTCTTATCTTGACAAATGAAGGAACTTTTCTATGTAGAATTTTACTTTTTTGAATATTGAAAAAGTTTGATTTCAGATAAATGTATTATCATACAGTTGCTCTATGGTTTGGACTATATTCACCATCACAATGTTTTACATAGGTAATTTTATCCTTATTTTTATTTTATTTATTTGTTTTGTTATTCTTATATCAAATATTTGAATATTTAGAAGCAAACATTTTTAATATTTATTTTTGTTTTTAGGGATTTAGCCGTTAGTAACATCCTTTTCTCTGATATTGGAGTTCTAAAGATTTGTAAGCAGTAATTTAGATTTGTAAAATTAGTAAATGATTTCTTCATTGTAAATTTCTTTTGTTTCATAAATTATTTAAAGTTTTCTTTTATGAAAAATATTGTATATATATTAAATTTTTTTTTTCTGTTTGAGGCCAAGTTTATTTTATTAATTTAGATTTTGCTGCTAGTAATTTCTTATAAATGTGAACTTGTTTATGAAGTGACTTCATAGTGAGTGTTTGAAATAGTCATGTATTATTAACTGCATTTTTTATGTCAACAAAACCACCTTTTGTAAATTTTATGTTGATAGTTGAATATTCATGTCTGGGGATAATATTTCTGTAGAGATTTATTATTGCATGAGCAAATTAAATTACATAACTTTTAATACAATGTATGAATTCAAATTCTGTCAAGTTTAGAATATTTAATATTATTATTATTAATATGTTTCAACATTATGATACTTGGATTACACCTGAGCTTAATGTATTTTATGTAATTTAATTTTTTCCTTAAAACTTTATTTGCTTTATAGCTGACTTTGGATGTTCACGTTTCCTTGGTTCAGAAAATGAAAGAAATGACTCCAAATAAGGTATCCCGATGGTAAGTAAACTTACATTTACATGAATTTATATTTTCTTATGATACTGTTTAATAAAGTTTTGTGAACTACTAGGATCTAATGTAATATTTTTTAACTTTGCATCCATGTTAAAACATTTTATGTTGTTTATCAGGGATTCTCAAAATTGTTTACTCAATATGCTCCAAAGTCTTTAATTTATGTCAAGGATTTGAATCTTTTTCTTAATGTTGATTGATTGTCTATTAAAATTAGTCTGAAGTAACATGAAGATTATTCATGATGAATACCATAATTTTAAACCACAACCAAATGATGAGAACGGCACCTGAGCTGGCCAAACTTCTATATCAAACCGGTATGAGAGGTACAGATGTACAATAGTCTTGTTACACAGTGAGTTTTTAATGGCATATAGTCTTGAACCCATAATTCAATTTGAAATTTAATATTTTAGAGTCTTACATAAATTATTGAAACAATTTATATATGACAAGACTACTAATTGATATAAAATGGATGTTAAAGAACTGTCTTTTTATGTAATAGGAAAATATTTAACTTGAATTATTGTCGTTATCTTTTTTTTAAAATTTTTGAGTGTTTTATTATTTAATTTATTTGATTATTTATTTATATACTTAGAAAGGTGTCTGGAGTCAAACACTCATCTAACTCAAATCAGAAGATGCATGTTCAAATTACATCCATGTCACTAATGAAGAAGTTGAGTGTTTGATTCCTGATCACCAGGTTTAATTGTATTCTAAAATTAAAAAACTTCTAAAAATTAACTAGTTTGTTTAGTTAAGAATTTATATATATATATATATATATAAATAGAAGAATATTACATATAGATAGAACATCATCAGACAGTTTGCCAACTAATCAGTAAGTTGTTTAAGTAAATATAAGGATAAGAGCTTTATCTTGCTTTTATGTGCATTCTGCAGTCACTTTTCTCATCATGCATATTTTGGTTGAATTACTACAGATGTGTAGGAATATTTGCTCTTTTCTTTATTTCATTTTTGGGTTTTATAGCAAGTAATTCAGAGACAATGTTCAGAATTATCAAAATACTGTTCATTTATTTGTATACCAAAGCAGTCTTTTAAAAGGGAAACATAAATATATGCAATATTAGTTCCTTAAACATCCTTGGAAATGCTATTTTCCCTATTATTTGCTACTCTTTTCACAATAATACTATTTAATTATTAGAATATACTTTTTTTAAATATAATTAATTATTGTTTTAATGTATACTGTTATTAGTTTTTGTATTAACTGCAGATTCATTCCCACAATGCATTTTAATACAAGAAAAATGAAAAATATAAATTATAAAATATACTTTATATTTAGTATAGAATAATATTTTCTCGAATATAATATAGTGTTTTTTAGGCATTTATTAATTTTACTTTAACAGAAACTATAAATTGGTAAACTATGCAAATATCTCTGAAAAATAATTAAATAACCAAGTTTTATTGCTTATCATTAAAATTTAATAATCATGACTGATTATGCAATTTACATATTTTGAAATTCAGTTTTTTCTTCTATTATGATGACCACAATGTTAAATTATTTAGTCAATGTAATGAGAAAACATGTCAATGCTAATTGTGCTTGGTAAATTGGAAAGAATACTTTAAAACTTGGTAAAGAATACTGAAAATTATTGGTAAGTATTTATTGAAAATTGATAAATTCTCAAAAATAATATGATATTCTATTTGATGAAAATCTTTTAATCAGCAAATTGCTTATTCTCCCATATTAATTATATTAGCTGTCGCACGAGTTTACATATGGATCGTATGAAAAGAATCCATAGAGACAGGTAAGAAAAATGTTATTAACATTCTGGGTGTTGAAAAAAATGGATACTTGTTTTCTCCTTTCAGGGTTCATATTAATGTTTTTAACAATTACATTTATGTTTCTAAGACTAAACTTTTAAGTTTTCATTTTAAAGAATTAACTTTTTTCAATGTTGGTTTGCTATCTTTTTTTGTTATTGTGTTGTTTATAAGTGTTACTATTATTTGATTCTTGATATGTCATTAATGATAGTTGAATTATTTGTTTTAGGTATCGAGCTCCTGAATTGCTATTTGGAGACACAAAATATACATCAGCCATTGATATATGGTATAGCTTTTAATTAATAAAATATACTTCACAATAAAATTTAATTTTTATTAACTTATTTCCCAAAGAATTTTTCATGTTAATTTGAATGTTGATCCCAAAAGTATTCAGACAATTGTTAAGAAATATAACATTTTAATCTAGACTTAATTTTTACTCCTATCTGAAGTAGTTCACCAATACACTTTTTTCATTCAATTTGTCAACTTCATGCTTAAGTTTCTGAACTTCAGAAAAATTTGTTTTTGTGTTTTAACTACAGAAAGAACTCCTTTGTTTTTGTGAGAGAGAGAGAGAAACTGTTCCTATGCTGGTATTCAACATTCACCAGGAAATTGTTCCATGTTAATTTCTTCTTAGGGGATTTTGATCCATAATGATCTTGAGTCCACCAAGACTTTGCGTAGTGATTAATTTCTAATTTTACCTGCATAGGGAAATTACCATAACCTTAAACTTAACTAAACTCAGTGGTGCAACAGCCTATGAGGGCCAAGGCCTACTGTGCCCATCTCAGTATATGTGACCTTGGCATTGAGGTGCATGAGCAAATATTCCAGTTAGTCTGATGTGAAACCCCCATGTTTAGTTCCCAAGCAGGCCTAGTACTCATTTATTCAACCCACTGAAGGATGAAAGGCTGAGTCAACCTTGCTCGGCCTGGAGTCTGAACCCTAACCTGTGGCATCGAAGCACAAAATGCTACCACTCAGCTTCAACCATAACCTTATCTCCCTAAACTAAAAGTTCAATGTTTTTAAAGTAAGGATAATGCATCACCTGAGTATCTGGACCAATAAAAAAAACCTTTACCAGAAATCATATGATTTTATAGCTTCTGGTTGATCATCCATATAAAAAGATGAGATTTCTGGAGCAAATGAAGAATGTTTTTATGAACGTCCTAAATGTAATGTGTGTCCTAAATGTCCATGAGTATTTGTGTTGTTTTGTCACTTCTCGTTGTGTGTAAAATAAAATGTGGGAGTAAAACTACCAAGTCTTCTCTTCCTTTCCATGACTGCAAATAAATGAATCGATTCCATTTATGCAAAATATCTTAATCTGAGTCCAATTATCACACATATATATGATCTAAAGCTGAATGATCATTTTCTATCAACAAGCAAATCTGATATTTTCTTCCATTTCTTTAATTCATTGAATGATCATTTTGGTACCTTTTTTTAATTAATTTTCCACCACAAAAGCAAACATACTATCTATATATTAATCCATCTTTGGCAACGTTAACATGAGTGTTATCAATCATTCCTTTAAAATTTTCTAAAAGAATTTTAGTAATTTCTGCTCCTTTTAATATATTTAATTTTTTATGACAGAATGGAATGAGTTGAGTCCTTGTAGATATTTTCATGTACATATTTGGATGAATTTTTTATAACTGGGAAAATATTGTATAATACCTGATGTTGTAAGCATAACAACCTAAGACAATTGGTATGTTTTAGAATAAAAATGAACTAGATGAGAAGTTATTTTTATTACATAACATTATTTAAATCTCTTTAGAATCATATTTCAGTATAAGGATTATTGTTATTAAAAATGTATATCAGTTTTACTATTTACTTATATCCAGAGTTGCTTTAATATTACACTTGCACATTTAATGTACACACTTAACGTTTTAAAATTAACTTTTTGAGTTTAAAATTTTATTACTGAGTGTTTTTAAATTTAAAATTATTATTTTACTTTTAAAGCATGCAACTCATTTTTCCCT
>BMAO01006140.1:116814-139380 GCA_019973975.1 Trichonephila clavata | reverse complement strand
TTTAAATTTATAAAAATTGAACATCTTAAAGTTAATTTTTTTTTTTTTATTAAAGCTGTTTTCGCCATATGTACAAGAGCGTAAACTTAACGCGGAGCACATTTCGGACAGAAAAAATGTCTCAATTTTATAAAAATTTGTGACATTGTGACTAATGCATTTGCTTATAATATGGTGTTTTTAAATTTTTTAAAAATATTTCATAAATAGCTAGTTTTTTCCTTTTCACGTGAAAAGGGATAGTTCGTTAAGCATTACGTATAGAGAAAAATTGCGAAACATACTTTATAAAAGAAAAAAAAATTGTCAACTCGGATAAAAATGAGTAGTATGATAAAATAAATGAATTTTTTTCTACAAGATAGTGAAGACAGAATATAAAAGTAATGTTTGAGTACTTTTATATCTGAAAAAATATTCCGAATTTGTGTCCTATTTTTTAACATTAGCCGAAGGCAGCCTTAAATGTTCAATTTTTAAATTTTTAAAAAATTATTTCAAAATACTTACATTTCCTAGATTGTCGAGAATAGAAATTAACCTAAAATTTAAAAAAATGGTTTTTGAATTTTGATACTTACTTCAGTAGCTAAGCCGAAAAAAAAACATGGGGATTTTCAAAATGAAATTTGACATTTTCTAAAACATTTTCTATAAGTCTCAGACATGAATCCATAAACTAACTTTTATGCTATATATATCAAAGTACCTTTAAAACAACTTCTATTTTGAACAGAAAAAAGCTTTTGGGAATATCAAACAATTGATAGCCAAATATAAAAAAATCCGAGAATAACATATTTGAATTTTATAAAGGTAAAATTTTAAGATTGACAACACTCAGAAAAACTTCGAATATCTCTAAAGCTAATTGGATATCAGATCTACCCTCAGCAGGATAAATCTCTGAAAGGGCAAATTTTTTAAAGAAATTTATGGGTAGAAATTTTGCTGATAAAGATCTTAATGCATAACAAATAACTTTAATGCGAATTTTCTTATGAATTGCTGTCTCATCTGACTAATTTATTCTTCTCTGGTTTTGCTGGTTTTCTCAAGAAACACATATGCAGGGGTGGCAAAAAGTCCTAATCACACTCATTTTTTGGCTAATTTTTGAATTAGACTTAAATGTTCGTTATGAAATTATCTTAACTATTTTTATTGTTTCTAATGTATTTTTAATGATTTCAAATCTGTTACTAGTTTTTCAGCGCGTCAAATATTTTTTGTATTTCAGCTTCCTGAACATGTGTAGTAAGTACATAACAACACAATTTAGAAAAGAATATTACACACATAGTAGAATAATACGAAAACCTTACAAGTACGAACAATTAGCGTGCATTTGGAAAGTTATGTGATTGTTAGATGTTTGAACATCAATATTTTATCAGCTAGCCGTTTGATTTATAGTAGCACGTCGTTTATCCGAACGTTTATTATCCGGAGCGTCAAATATCCGTACGTTTACGTTTCCGGATAAGTTTCCGAATACGTTCGAATACGTGTTCGAAAGTCCGGATACGTTTTCGAATAGTGTAATGCCCAACAGTTGTTTCGCGTGAGGCCCAAAGTGACAGGAAAACCCAAGGTGAGGAATATTTGGGGAATTTCAGCTGTGTAATTTGGTAAGCATCTGCGTGGAATATTAGGACAGTTTGTTTCCAAGTGAGGGGGTGTATACGAGCTCTTTTGTTGAGTTTTGTTGATGTAGAAACCTGGATGACACGCGTGCAGGAGACTGTGGATTTCAAATGCTAAATGATGATGAGATTGTGACTTCCGTGCAAGAAGAATCCGACCCTGTCAACGATGAAACGGATGAAGACGAGGACGACAACAACAACAAACGAAAATAGCAAGGGGCCACCAAATTATGACGCGTTTGCTGCGTTAGAGTGGTTCGAACAACAATCAGAGTGCCGTCCTACTCAACTACTGCTGCTCAAGAGAATCAGAGACTTTGCGGCGAAAAAAACGAAGGTGTACAGTGGTACAACGAAAAATAAGGGATTATTTTCCACAATCAAGGAAATAGCGACATTTTGCACATTTTTTGCCTTTTCTTCAAGCACGTTCCCGCATGGGATTTTCAATATTCGTATAGAGTCCGGTTTCCTATACTGCATGGATCGGTTTTCGGTTATCCGAACAATCGCGTATTCGAACGGTGTCCGGTCCTGATTGATTGGAATAGTCGATGTTCTACTGTATGTCTTTTTGGCATGGAATACATCGATTTTACAAGAAGCTCTTTTATGGCCTCATAATAGAAAAAAAAAGAACCATCAAAGCTTCAACTCACTCAAGTTTGTTTGAAGATTTTTTCTTCGAAATATCCTAACGGATTTTATGCCGTAGGTTCTTTAGAGAATTGAGACTGTCCTAGTCAGGTATTTTCGTCGGACCATTTCTGGACCACCTTTGCTCGGTGATAGGGAGCATTAATGTCCTGAAAAATCCGTGACTGATCACCGAAAAGATCTCCAGCTGTTGGTAATAATTTAATTTATAGTACAGTAGAACGTCGTTTATCCGAACGTTTATTATCCGAAACGTCAAATATCCAAACCAAAGTCCGGATACGTTTTCGAATAGTGTAATGCCCAACAGTTGTTTCGCGTGAGGCCCAAAGTGACGGGAGAACCCAAGGTGAGGAATATTTGGGGAATTTCAGCTGTGTAATTTGGTAAACATCTGCGTGGAATATTAGGACAGTTTGTTTCCAAGTGAGGGGGTGTATACGAGCTCTTTTGTTGAGTTTTGTTGATGTAGAAACCTGGATGGCATGCGATGCAGAAGACTGTGGATTTCAAATGCTAAATAATGACGAGTTAGCGACTTCCGTGCAAGAAGAATCCGACCCTGTCGACGATGACACGGATGAAGACGAGGACAGCAACAACGAAAGTAGCAAGGGTCCATCAAATGCTGACGCGTTTCTGCGTAAGAGACAGCTATGAAGTGGTACGAACAACAATCAGAGTGCTGTCTTACTCAACTACTGCTGCTGAGGAGAATCAGAGACCTTGCATTGAAAAAAACGAAAGTGTACAATGGTACATCGAAAAAGAAGTGATTATTTTTCCCCAATCAAGGTAAAATTGCGACGTTTTGCACTTAATTGGCTTTTTCTTCAAGCACGTTTCCCGCATATGATGATTTTCAGTATTTGTATAGTGTCCAGTATCATATACTGCATGGATCGCATTCGGTTTTCGTTTATCCGAACAATCGAGTATCCGAACGGTGTCCGGTCCCAATTGATTCGGGTATTCTGTTTTATTTTGTTGTATTCCACGGGTTTTCCTGTTCTTATCGTGATGTGAAGTCTTCTAACAACACGATAAGACATGCCGCCCATACCATCAGCTTCGTTGATTGCTTTATTGTGGGTTTCAGACACTGAGGTTCGAATTCTTTGAGAGTGTGTCGTCTTACATTGTCACTATTTTCTTAATTGAAATGCAAAACTGTCTTTCATCACCAAATATTTACCTTTCCTAAGTCTAACAGTTCATAGCGAATGATCCTTTACCCGTGCCAATCAGTCAGTAATAGTTTTAGGAGAGCCTTTAAGTCTCGTTATCCAATTTCCAGTAGTTTTAATCTCATAATTCGTGGGCACAATTCTCATTCGATGTAGAAATATATTATTTAAAAAATTGTGGCTAATTAAGTCATCTATTTAATGTGAAATTGTCCTGTCTTCAGGTGAAGTCATTTTCTCGGATCGTTCAGATCGCTTTCTATTTGGAATAGGATTTGTTTCTTTCCCTCTCTCTCTCTCAGAATATTTTTTCAACATTCTTACGATAGTAGAAGGTCCACATAATACTTCTTTCTTCAAAAAAGTATTATTTTGTGACTTCTATTATAACGCAGGAAAGGAAAATTTACATTCATTTCCAATATTATCCACCAACGCACTTCAAATTGCAATAGACAACTACTTTTAATACACTAAAACGTTCTTCGCCTTCTGTTTTCAATCATTCATCCCAATTGATCTCTAACTAATTGGAATAATGGAGCATTTAATTAGTTGAAAAAAGCGATAATTTATAATTGCAAATGCCTTATGCTTTTCTTATCATATTTAAAAAAAAATATTGATAAAACTATTTATTTTATATAAATTCTACAAACAGATTAAAAATCAGCATGAAAAAATACATTAGAAAGAATAACAAAAGTTAAGATAGTACGGTAATTTGATAACGAAAAATAAAGTCAGACATGAAAAATAGGCAAAAAATTGGGCATGTTCAGGACTTCTTTGGATATATTTCAGGATATATATATATACATTTTTTTGTTTCTTATTCAAGTATTTTAAAAAAATAATCCGTAGAAAAAAGTTGTTTTTAAATTTTATAGTTTTTTTTAGTTAGAATTAGCAAAGTAATGCAGAATGACTTCTATAGTGAAACTAAAATATATACTATAACATCAGTAGCGTACACAGGAATTTTTCAAGGGGGGGGGGTAGAGTCCAGGGTTGAAAGTCACTATTCTGGTACTATGCACCCAACACATACTCCAAAATATTCTTTTGATTTTGTCCATTTTTGGAAACAAAAAACAGTAAAAATTTATTGATGATTAATTACCATTAATTAATAAAATTAATTATTAATAACAAATACATAATTAAATTTTACGTACTACATACATAGGATAATCAATTGGAAAAGAAAATCAAGGGCTTTGGGGGGGTCCGGACTTCAGACAGGACTTGTCTGCGCCGCTGTATGACATAGATTTATATTATGAATAAATACATTAATATTTAACCAATAAATATCTTAAAATACTATTTACATTAATTTTTCTATTTAATTTCACTGTAAGACAATATTGTAATCTGATGATACATATTATATCCAAAAATAATTACTAAAATGAAACAGTTTTTTTTAAAAAAAATTTACCATTGTGTATAATAAAATTAATGTTTAATCGGTCACTTGATGTGATGATCACCCGATGGTCCAGCTTCGATGATATAAAATTGACCAATTAAAATTTTTAAACAGATTTGCAATGTCACTGACCACATAAGTTTTATGACCCTTTTTTGGGATTGATAGAAAAAGTAATATTTAAAAAAAACCCATTTTTTTTTTTTTTTTTTTTTGATTAAAATTCTCAAAATTGGAGTAGCTATTTTTCTTGAAAATTTCTCTAGTTCAGAATTTTATTTCTCAGGTATAATGTTTTCATTTACATATTTTTTAAAAAAATGTTTACATAATTCTTAAAATTTCATTTTCTCTTCCCTTTCTCTTTTTTAGAATTATAACAGAATTTTATTTCTTTTCTTTTTTTCGCTAGGAAAAAATGATTGAAAGTTTTTTTTACACACACTGAAACAACCGTGCAGAAAAAATATTGCACCAAATTTAATTTATAATACGAAAATAAACTATCGTAAAAAACCTAAAAATATCACAGATTTTTAAAATTTAACAAAAATTCATAAATGCGATCGAGTCTACCCCAAACACTCACCTTGAAAATAGCGTCGTCCATCACATGGTTTCGAAATGCTCGCGGGACTCGGTTACAGTGGCGTGCGAACGACCGCAGCAGAAAAATCGTCTGCTTTGGAAAGGGAAGATCCAATGAGCAACCTTCATCCCACTGACCCACTCGACCGGCAGCGATGACCCCGTTCCTCTCACGTGGACCACTTTCTCAAAACATCTCACTCAGCCAATTTTTTTCTAACTCCTTTTTTTTTTCTTCTGAAAAGAAACAGAGAATTTCAGAAAGACCGTTAGGCGCGGCGATTATTGCTCGCTTTCTCTCGCGCTCATTATCACACTTAAGAAAAAATGCTTGAATGCTCCCTGTTTGTTTTTTTAGAAAAAACCCACTACCACACCTTGTTTGAAAATATTTGTATCTATCATTCTAATAGATACAAATTCAATACTTGTTGTATTCGCTACTTGTTGAGATAAATCTCATCGCTGGGGAATATGGAACCCTGAAAACATTCTTTTTTGAGATGAATGCACACACACAGTGAAAATCGTTAAACACGAAACTGAGAGGACTGAAATATTTTTTTGTGTTAAAAAAATTTCGTGTTATAAAGAATTTAACAAAAAAAAAAAAAAAAAAAAAAAAACGTATATTTTTTTATAACAAAATTAAGTTTGAGTACATTTTATCTGCATAGATATGTGTATATGCATGCATTTAATAAAAGCTGTTCAAACTTTACGTAATTTGCTCCCTTTTTTTCAATTCCTACTATTAGCTCACACTCTATATTTATCTTATTCAAATTTTCATTAGTTAATTAAATGCATTTTAAAGCATTCAATTGAGCTGAAATTTTGCATACACGATTATTTTGGATGACACTTCAGTAATTTAATTATAACTAATAAAAATGTACTGATTAAAACTAACTATTCAAAGAATTAAAAATACAGCCACGTTGGCATCATTTTTGGCGATTTGTGTCCTAACTTGAAAAGGTTTCTTTCTCACATTTAAAGAACTCATTTGAGCTGAAATTTTGTATACACTATTGTTTCGGGTAACAATACGATAATTTAATTATAATCAATTAAAATTAATTGACAGAAAATAATTGTTTAAAGAATTACAGATACAGCTACGTTGACGTCATTTTTAGCAACTCGGGTCAAAACTTTAAAAAGATTTTTTTTTTTTTCCATCACGTTTCAAATCATTCAGTTGAAATGAAATTTTATATATACGATTGTTTTGGATAACAATACGATACTTTAAAGATAATTAATAAAAATTAATTGCCACTTAATGTTGTGATTCTGTGATATGTACATACATATTTATATTAATTGTAACTATTTAATAAATAATAACTTAAAAAAAATTTTTTTTGCTGATTTAAGTAGGAATTAACTTAATTTTTTAAAAATATTATTTGTTTAAATTATTGCTGAGGAGTGAGTGAATATTTACGTCATACTGTTCAGCTACACGAGAGCTTTTGGGGACGGTCCGCGTACTTTTGAACCATAGTCAAGTGACGCGGACGACACCGGAGCTGGCACCCCCTCTCCTAACTACCACACCACACCTACGGGAGGACGTTTTAACTCTCGACTGATTTAACGTGCATCGCTCCCCTACTCGGCGGTCTTCAGTGGTACTGGGGCTCGAACTCATGACACGCTAGCCATGATCCGATACCTTGACCACTTGGCTACCGCGGCTGCTAAATTATTGCTGATGAAATAGAGTTAGCAATACCAAAATCTTTACAGATTTCCGTTTTCGTCTCCTGTTTTTGATCAAGAGCCTTAAGAAGCTTCACCTCAATTTTAAGCCAAATAGCAATTTGCTTTCCTTTTGAGGTCTTTGCCAATTAGCTCATAAAAAAATTCTTCTAAAATAGAAAAAAAATATAATGCGAACCAAAAATTCATTGGTTTTTACTCACACTGCGATGTACTCGTTACAGAATTTCAAAACCAACGGATGAGATGTTTTTATATGGCATTTGTAGGGATGGAGAGGGTAAAAGAAGCTTAGATGAACAAAATTGGCTCGTATCACAAGCTATTCTTAGGGTATTTCAAAGCTAAGTTAGTCTCGTTTCTCTGAAACAAGTGAAACCACCTTTCTTTCATTTCACACCCCTCTTAAATCTAGCCTGCGTGGCTGATGTCTTCCGGATTTTGTTCATTCTTAGAAAAAAAATTTCGTCTTTAGAGAAAAGAGATGCATGAAAAGACATAGTAGTTTGTTGGGATTATAGTATTATTTTGTGTTAACCGATATTTCGCGTCAAACGTATTTTACAGTACTTTTTCTTCCACTTACTCTGTAAATTGTCTTTCAGAATATCGTGTAAATGTAAATGAAAAAAAATTGTAAATGGAAAACATACCATTAATATTTGCTTTTTCATAAATTCGAAGAGTAATAATTATGCTGACATTGATATCAATTGAGAACTTAATACATCTGACCTTCCATCATTAATGTCTTTGGTAGATAAATTCTGACCTTTGCAAGTATGTTTTTTAGGCATTTCATTTGAACTATCTATGGATTTGACCAGTGGCACACACAAGGGGGGTGTCCTGAAGGTTCGGACCCCCCCCCCCATAGCCCTTGAGTTTTTTCGATTGATGATAATCATATATATATATATACATACATACCACGCGGAGTGTAAGACTCCCCTATATAATAATAAATCCTATAGATCCAGAACATTCTGGAATTCTAACTACGTAAAAAACTATAATTATCTTAATACTGATTATGCTACAAAAAATATTGTTGCTAAAGAGAACAAGCAATTTTGTTTAACTACTCATGAGTATGTTAATAAATATTTTAATATCACCAACTCTAATAATAATTCTTCTATTGTTGATTGTCATTATACCCCGAATATTCATTTTTGCTACAATAAATGTAAAGATAAAAGATGTAAAACATGCCCCATGATCAATTATGAACAGTTGGATACCAACTCCAACTTTATATTCTGCAAGTCTTTTAATTGTGTCTATATGTTGAATTGTAAAAAATGTAATTATAAATATATTGGTCAGACTTCTACACACTTAAATATTCGAATTAATCTTCACAGATCTCATACTAAGCATTACACTAATAAATATAATAACAATAATATTGAAATAAGACACTTTCACCTGCATGGGTTTGATAATATTGATATATCCATTCTCAGAATAGTGTGTTCCCTTTTTAAAAGATAGATTATGGTGAGAAAACCATTTTATTCATTTCTATAATACAACATATCCTCATGGACTGAACACATTATATAATGGCAAAAATGTTTTGCAATGCATACAGCAAAAAGATAACAAAATTTTTTTTTTATAACTGTCATAATAATAATATTAATAAAATAGCCAAGAGAACAAAAAGAGGTAAAAGGAATAAAAGAAAAAGTATAGATTCCAAGGATATTACAGCTAAAATTAATGAATTCTGTAGTGATTTTGAAACTGTTTATAACATTAATCAAATTAAAAATTTCATGTTTGGTTTGAATAAAAAAGAAATCAAACTTTTTAATTATATACTTAGTTACGATAACTTTATAGAATGTCAAGCCTTACATGTTATGAAAGATTTTTGTAATTTCTTAATCAGTAAGTTTAATATATCAATACATGATAATGTTTTAAATTCTACAACTGAATACTGTAACATCCTTTTCATGAATAAATCCTATAATCATGTAAACTTTACTAAAGTGTTTGAGAAGTATATTCAATTTTTCCCAGTAAAAAACATTAACATTAAAAAGGCATTTAAATATAATAAGAAAATTGGTAGATCCATCTTTAACTACAATTCTATTAATTTGCAACATAATAATATTGTATGTAATTGTCATAATTATGTAGATTTCATTGATGAATATCATAAACATGTCATATCTGGTAATTTAAATATTATTAAAGATAAAACTCTCAGAGAATTAATGGTTAAGGGTACTGGCTTTAGAATTATGCGTTCTAATAATAATAAAGCTATTAAAGCACAAATTTCTAAAGATATTAATAACTTCATTACAAAAATAGCAATTAAATACAACTTTCCTTTCGAAGCATTCAATGAGTTTAAATGCAAAGTTTTGAGTGAGTTACTTAATCTTAACTATAAAACTGATAAAAATATTTCTTATAAAGATATAAAACACCAAATTTCAAATCTTCAAAAAGATTTCATTATTGTATATGTAGATAAAGTTCAGGGCAACTTTGCAATCATTTGCAAATGGTTTTATAACTTTATACTTAACAAACAGTTTCAAAACAATAATGCGTTTATTAAATCTAATAGCAGCAATAGAGAAATCAGTAACCGTATTTCAGCTTTTTATAAAAAACTAGATTTATATACAAAGAATATCAATTTTCCTTATATTTTTCTAACACCAAAATTTCATAAGTGTCCAATTAAATTCAAAACTATTACTAATGGTTTTAATACCTATATTACACAACCAGGCAAGGTGTTGCAAAAAGTTATACAACACACTCTAGACAATATCTCAAACTCCATTATTGTAAAGAATAGTAAAGATATCGTTGAGAATATACAAGGTAAGAGTGTTAAATCTTTGCATAGTTTTGATTTTGAAGACTTATTCAACTCTATTGATATAGAGGATATGATTAAAGTACTTAGAAATGTTTATATTAAATATTCATTAAATAAATTGATAAACTATGATAAATATAATATTATTATACAATTTGTTTTGAAAGAAAATTACATATTTCATAATGACTCATATTATCAACAAATTAAAGGTCTGCCACAGGGTGGCCCAGCTAGTAATAGTTTGGCTAATATCTATTTACACTTTTACGAGAACGAAAAAATTGATACAGACTCTTGTTACTTTTTTAGATACATCGATGATCTAATTATTTTCAGTAATAAAGTTGACTTTACTCCTATATTTGATTATTATCCAACCTACCTGAAACTATTAAAAACCAATTGCAATATAGAGTCAGCAAATTTCCTTGATCTAGAATTAAAAGTTGAAAATAATATGCTAAAAAGTAATATTTTTGATAAAAGAGACTCTTTTGATTTTAATGTTATAAAAATACCATATTGGAATAGTACCCTTCACATTTCAATTTTTAGAAATATCATTTTAAATTATATAAAAAGAAATAATGATTTAGTACCTGAAGAAGTATTGAAAATTAATAAGTATAAAAAATTCTTTCAAAGTTGCCTAGACTATAACTATCCAGCCAATTTTATTTATAAATATATGTCATCAAAGTTATAGCTATTTAATTATTTTTATTTTAAGTATTCATTTCTATTTATTTTTTAGTATATAATTTTATTGTTATATTTCTTAATATATTCAGTCTATAGTATATAATATTCTTAATATATTCTTATATTAAGTTTAGTTACTAAAAATATATACAGATGGCACCTTTATTCTTAGTATTGCTGTGTTTTTAATGCATTGAGTCAGTACATTTGTGGAATCTGTATACATCGGGTAAGATTAGAGTTTCTTTGCTCATTTACATTATTGTTAATTATGGTTATATTCATTATTAACCTCTCTTGCAAATATTTTTGTTTATACATATTTATATTTGTCTATTTCTTCCGGATTCCTATGGTAATTTAATATTGCAATTTCTATTCTATTGCTGTTATATTCACCCACGTGGGTTTTAGGCTTTTGCCTTAGTTTATACTGGGAGCTATTATGTAGAAACAATTTCTGCTGCAGGAGAAGGTTGAGATCTCACAACATTGTTTAGTCCTGTTTCACTGTCCTAAACCAGTGACAGCTCGAGAAATCATAATAGTTTTCCCCTCTAGCTACATTTCTTTTTGGTTTGTCATGGTTCCATGTTCTTGGTTCTTCCGGTCTGATCTTAGGATGCTTGGGATTTATTAGTCTTATTTACTGCTATATATATATATATATATATATATATATATATATATATATATATAACGTAGAATTTAATTAAGTGCTTCTAATTAACAATTTATTTAATTAATTAATGTTAATTATTAATCCAGTAATTTATTTTTTACAGTTTTTTTTTTACAAAATTGACAAAATCAGAAGAATCAATGGGTGTTGTCTTGAGGTATGATACAAGTTGGGGGATTTTTGACCATGGACTCCCCCGTTAAAAAATTTTTGTGTCCGCTACTGGATTTGACACGTCATTTTCATGAAGTGCTTTTGTCGACTGGAGTCTTTCACTTGCTGTTTAAATTTATCCTTTTATAAGATTGCTTTCTTAGCTTCTTTCAAATCCAATTGATTTCTGGTTGCAATCATTAAAAAAAGTAGGACATAATCAAAAACTGTAGACGCAAAAATATTTTTCTTTGTGTAGACAGGCTTTCCCTTCGAAGCAATATTGCGAATAACGTTAAGTTTAAGCATACAAATGGCAATTCAAAAAATGCAAAACTTTTTTCTTTTTGATTTTTATTAATTTTTTTTCTGAATTTGGGGGGAAAACTAAAAAGTTTTCTTTTATTTTTTCAAATTTTTTTTTTAAAATTTTGTGTAATTTTTTAAAATGTGATCAAAACCTGTAAAGCTTTAATAATGAAACCAACTAAATAAGAAGGATTTTAGAGGTAAAATGTAAAAAGCTCAGGTACAATGGAATAAAATTATTTTTACCAACTTTTCTTTTCTTCTTATTTTTCTAATATACATCTGTTTTTTTTCCTTTTTTGCTCTTATAAGGTGAAGTAAGATACTTAATTTCCTTGACGTAACACCTATCCATAATCTGTAAACATATTAACATTGAAACGATTTTCATTTTTTTCCTGTCCATTAATATTTCGTAACAGTACTAACAATTCAATGATGACCTTGACGTAGTTTTTGCAGATCTTAATTCCTTTCATCAACGATCTCCACGTAATTCCTTAATTTCATAAACATCCTGATAAACACAGATTTATCTTGTTATTAACACAGTTTCCCAACGTTTTAAGGCATTCAAATGGAAAATGAGAGACAGAAAAAGAAATAAAAAAAAAATTTTAATTTCTTTCGAAGTCTGAAAAAAAAAAAAAAAAAAACTTGGGTTTGTCATTATTAAAAGACAACTCAACTTTGTTTACAACAAATGAAAACATTTAAATTCCAATTTTGGTCTTTTTTGTGTGTCATCTTGATCTATGAATGTGTGGATTGATTTTTCAATTTTAAGAATCTGCACACACATTGAAGCTCAACACTGTATGGAGAAGATAAGCTAAAAGTGGAATTTCTTCCATAATCTTAAAATTCAAAACTTACAAATGCCCGCCTAAATTTTTTTTAAAGCAATAAAATCAAAACCAGCATGACTAAGAAGCACGAGAAATATAAGAAACAAAAATTCTTTCGGCAACCCTTTAAGAAATTCCATATTATTTTGCGAAAAATTATTTCAATTCTGTTAAAACTGCATTTATGTAGAAAAATTTTTTAGAACACTTTATAGCACACACACACACACACACACACACACACACACACACACACACACACACACACACACACACACACACACACACACACACACACACACAGTGCTTCTCAAGCTTCCATAATTTTCTACTCAATCTTAAATCATAATTTTTATCACCCCCCCCCCAAACAATAGCAATGTATTGAATGAGAAAAAAAAAAAACGTTGTACAACCTTAACTATACACCGTACAAATTATCAAGAGAAGGAAAATTTTTGTTTGTTACTTTTAAATAAAAGATATTTTGTAAATTACTTTTAAATAATAATTTTAAAAAATAATTTTTTTCCGACTTTTTAATTTGATTGCTCCTTTTACGAGGGTTATCACGCCCCCTAGGAAGCCACGCCCCACAGTTTGAGAATCGCTGCTTTATTGTGATAACCCCGAGATCTTCCGAAGATTCCGTTTTCATCGTGCATATTTTTGAGCTCGATACGATTGTGGGTATCATTGTCACAACAATTAAGAAATACAAGATGAAACTAATCTCATTTTATCAATCTCACTTTTATTAATTTAATAATTTGTGCGAGATGCTTTCTCATTCTAGATTGTTTATCTTTTGGAAACGAAAATGAATGTAGATTCTGTAGAGTATACAATCCACTGATGCAATTCTCTCTCGACACCGTTTAAATCAGAGGTTCCCAAACTTTTTTGTCTCATAGACCCCTTGCCATGTTTTTCGGTTTTACGTAGACTGCCTACTTACATAATGAATTTTCAAAAGTTTATCAATCTTTTTGACAGCCGATATATATAGAGCTATACTTACATTAAAATATTTAAATTTCTAGCTGTCGTGAAGTATAGTGTTTAAAACCTAAGACATACATGTTAATTAATTAAACAGAAATTTAATTAATACTTAAAGTAACTGTTACATAAAGTAACTGAGCAACAAATAAATGCTTTTAATGGTAGAGATGAATCTGGTGCTTCATCCATTCTGAAGTTTCTAAAATTGCTGATATCCGTTTCTAAATTTACTTTAAGATCTTAGTGGACATTTGATCAGTACCTCTTGTAATATGACATTTCTTTTTTCTGTCAAGGGGACTATATTAATTGCCTACTGTGGTGTTTTACCATATCTATATATATAAAGGAGAAAAGCGACTCACTCACTGACTGACTAATCACGAAATCTCTGGAACTATTCAACCTACAGACTTGAAATTTGGTAAACATGTTCCTTTGATAGAGTGGACATCAGCTAAGAAAGGATTTTCCGAAATTCGAAACGCAAGGGGCGTTACGGGGGGTTAAGGGCTTTAATAATAATCGTTTCCATGTTTAAACTACTTGATGTACAATCTTGAAATTGGGTAAGCGGATTCCTTTCAGAGAGTAGAGATCCGCTACAAAATGAGTTTGCTGAAAATCGACCCCCAAGTGGCGTTGCAGGGGCTTAGGGGGCGTTATAGATAATTATTTCCATTTTTAAACTATTTGACGCACTGTCTTTAAATTTGATATATAGATTCCTTTCGTAGAATAATGATTAGTTACAAAACGGGTTTTGTTAAAACAGACTTCTAAGTGGCGTTGCGGGGGATTAAGGGGCGTAATAGATAAATATATCCGTTTTTAAACTACTTCACCTACCTGCATGAAAATTGGTAGGTAAGTTTCTTTCCTGGAGTAAATATCCGCTACAAAATGGGTTTTGGGAAAATTGACCCCCAAGGGGTGTTGCGAGGGCGGGGGGTTTAAGGGGCGTTATAAATTCCTATTTTTAAGTTATTAGACGTGCAATCTTGAAATTGGGTAAGCGGATTCCTTTCAGAGAGTAGAGATCCGCTACAAAATGAGTTTGCTGAAAATCGACCCCCAAGTGGCGTTGCAGGGGCTTAGAGGGCGTTATAGATAATTATTTCCATTTTTAAACTATTTGACGCACTGTCTTTAAATTTGATATATAGATTCCTTTCGTAGAATAATGATCAGTTACAAAACGGGTTTTGTGAAAACAGACTTCTAAGTGGCGTTGCGGGGGATTAAGGGGCGTAATAGATAAATATATCCGTTTTTAAACTACTTCACCTACCTGCTTGAAAATTGGTAGGTAAGTTTCTTTCCTGTAGTAAATATCCGCTACAAAATGGGTTTTGGGAAAATTGACCCCAAGGGGTGTTGCGGGGGCGGGGGGTTTAAGGGGCGTTATAAATTCTATTTTTAAGTTATTAGACGTACAGTCTTGAAACTTAGTATAAGCAGATTCCTCTCATAGGGTAGAGATACGCTAAAAATGGGTTTCGTGAAAATTGCCCCCAAGTGGCGTTGAGGGGACTTAAGGGGCGTTATAGATAATTATTTCCATTTTTAAACTATTAGACGCACAGTCTTTATATTTGATAAAAAGATTTCTTTCATAGAGTAGAGATCAGCTATAAGAAGGTTTTGTGAAAACAGACCTCTAAGTGGCGTTGCAGGGGAATAAGTGGCGTAAGAGATAAATATTTTCGTTTTTAAACTATTTGACCTACCTGCTTGAAAATTGGTAGGAATGTTTCTTTCATGGAGTAAATATACGCTACAAAACAGGTTTGGAGAAAATTGAACCCCAAGCGGTGTTTAAGGGCAGATATAAATAATTATTTCTTTTTTTAAACTATTAGACTCACGGTCTTGAAATTTGGTTAGCAGATTCCTCTCATAGGATAGAAATACACTGCAAAATGTGTTTTGTGAAAATCGACCCCTAGGTGGTGTTGTGGGGTTCAAGGAGCGTTATTGATAATTTTTTTGCATTTTTAATTAATTGGACGCACAGTCTTCAAATTTTGCTAAGCAGATTCCTTTCATAGAGTGCAATTCCCCTACAAAATGGGTTTTGTGAAAACAGACCCAGAAATGGCGTTGTGGGGGCTCAAGTGGCGTTATAGACAATTACCCCCATTTTAAAACTGTTAGACGAACAGTCTTGAAATTTGATAAGCGGATTCCTTTCGTAAAGTAGAGAACCGCTACAAAATGGGTTCCGCGAATATCAACTACCAAGTTTAGTTTCGGGAGATTAAGAGGCGTAAGCGATAAATATTTCCATTTTTAAACTACTTGATCATCCTACTTGAAAATTGGTAGGCATGTTCTTTTCATGAAATAGAGTTCCTCTAACTAAGAGTAAAATGAAAATTGACCCCAAAGATGTTTGCGAGGGGTCAAGAGGAGTTACAGAAAAAAATTCCTGTTTTTAATTGTTAGACAAATATACTTGAAATTTGTTAAGCATGTTTCTTTTGTTGAATAGGGATCCACTAAGAATAAATTTTAAGCAAATCAAGTTCTGGGGGGTTGCAGGGGGTTACTGGGACGTATTGACAAAAAAAATTACTTTTTTCGAGCTACAAGGACTATAATAATGAAATTTGGTTTGCATTTTTCTTTTGTTGAATTGAAATCCGCTAAGAGCGGTAATTTTGGATAACGGCTCTCAACGGGATTAAGGGGATATTTATAGTAAAAATTTTGCTTTTTTCTGTTAGATTTAGACTTGAAATTTGGCTTGCATGTTCAATTTACGGAGTAGAGATCCACCGAAAAATGGTTTTGCGGGAATCCACTTGGTTTATGGGTTACGAAAGAACAAACATCATTCTATACTTCAATTTTAGAGATTTTTAGAAAATACAAATTAGATGAGTTCTGCCCTTTTTTTTATCCACAGGTGACAGTTACAGGTATAAGTATATTTTTCAATTCAATCGAATTCTTAATGCTAGGACTTAGATATCAATAATTTATACATATATATAAGCAGTAAAAATATATAAAACATCATGAAATACACAGCGAAGCGGGCGGGTAACTGCTAGTATACATATATATAGTCAAAACATTCTCAAACCTATTTTCAAAGTCTGAATAAAGGAGATTTAAATTTTGAACGTAGGTTAAAACGTCCTTTTCCTGGCAAATTGTTTGTGACAAATTGAGAAACTAGAACAATTCTGGACGTCCAACATTATACTCTCCTTAGCTTAATTATGGCTAGAAACGCCGAAATAATGGTCCTTGTAACTGAAAATTAACATAATTAAATTTAGTAAATAAATCTGTTAAATAAGTAAATCTGGTTTCCACTTGATTAAATTTTCTTTTAAAATTAAAGTCAAGATCTGGTTTAGGGAGTCACTATCGTAGACCCCCATTTACACCTCATGGAACCCCAAATTATTTTTTCGCTGACGTGGACCCCTGCCTGTTGTCATTATAGACCACTTTGGGAATCACTGGTTTAAATCATTCTTCTGACCCTAACCGAACTCTGAATACTTCCTTGGCAGTTGTTCGCTCCCGCTTTGCTGACTAATTGTCCCAGTCTTTTTCACTATCAACCTCACTCATTTCTTCAGTTCACTGCAAATGATCAATCTCATTTACACATGCCCCGTTCTTTTCTACAAGAAGGTTGCAATAACTCTTCCCAAGAAAACTCTAAAGATAGCCCATTACAATTTTCAAATGATTTAGAAAATCTCAGTTTTCTTCAACGATAAAAATCTTCAGTAATCTGATTAACCCGGGAGCGGTCGCGGGGCACAGAGTTACTCCAAGCTCACGAAATCTTTAAATCTGGGAAAACTGTTTATTTGTTACCAATGACCTTGTCAGTATTCTCCTGTACGACAGTCTTCATCGGAACTAAAATGCATTTGTCACATGCCTCCATCTTTTTTGGGAGTAGCAAACGTTTTTTACAATCTCAATGTACTTGGGGTGACTGAGTTCCTCGCGCGACCATTTTTGTTCCAAAATATTTTCTATGAATAAGCTATATTTTTCCACTGTGAACGATTTTGGTTTTGATTGCTGTGTCGCACTACTCATTATGGTTTATAAATGTAAGTGAACAGAACATAAAGTAAGAAATGGGCTGGCATGATGGATATTGTTGAAACTGATCAAGCAAGGGAAGAATCTGATGAAACAATGGATATTAATCATGATAGCGAAAGTAAATTTTAGGAGAGCGATGAACATGAAACTTTTGAGTCGAAAGGAAAATTTTCAAATGCTACCTAAAAAACTCCATCAAAAAAGACATGAAGCCACAAGTGTCCCACTAAACACACTGCACCCTGTCAAAGAGACAGAAGCAAGAAAAACTTCAACATGTTCTCTGTCAATAATCAAAGTAAAATAAAATTACAATAACTTGAACAAAGTATGACAGTTTTGACTGCAAATATCCTTCATGTGTTGTAGGTGAGATGTGTCTATGATTTATTAAGGTCACGCCCATTTGACACATTTTAGTTCAATTTGATTGGATTTTTTCTCAAATTATCAAGGAAAAATTGAGAAGCCCTTGAAAGTAGGTAAGTATACTTCCTCTTAATTAAATTATTCACTGGAATCACGATTTTTATCGTATACAATTAAAAATAATTATGGAAAAAGGATTGGGGCAACTTCGTCACACCCGCGCGACCCCTAACATTAGTATCAAGTGCGGGACTTCTCCCGTGTTAACATCAATCATTCGCATGTAAAGGGAGGGGTGAGAGAATATTAACATCGCACTGATTAGCAACACGAGGGCTTTTGGGGACAGTCCGCGTAATTTTGAACCCTGGTCAAGTGACGCGGACGACACCCGAGCTGGCACCCCCTCTCCTAACTACCACACCACACCACACCAACGGGAGGACGTTTGAGCTCTCGACAGATTTAACGGGCATCTCTCCCCTACACGGCGGGTCTTTAGTGGTACTAGGATCGAACTCATGACATGCTAGCCATGATCCGATGCCTAGACCACTCGGCCACCGCGGCCGTCATGTAAAGGGAGGGGGGGGGAGGAATCAATACTAATTTGGAACAAAGAATGAGCACCTAATTGTTTTTTTTCTACTTTTAATCTGATGTTTACATTTCTAACCCTAATGCAAGAGTGTGTGTAACTGACACGGAATGAAAAAATAAATTCTTAGAAATCATCCATTCCGAGCGAAGATTCTACTTCGATGAAAATATTTCCAGTAAAAAAACTGATAGAAAAGTATTTCTCCTTTCCCCTCCCCCTGCTTTTAAACAAATCTATGGAATTGATCTAAATCTTCGAAATATTTTGGGCTATTTTATTCAATTCGATTTGATATGAATGAGCATTTGCACACCCACACGTCATAAGGAGCAAAGCATATACACAATTTGCATTTACTCTCTTAATAAACCTCTTGGACGAGTTAGTATTCGAACTGAAAGGAATTAATGATCACGGATAACTTATATAATTTCATGCACATCATTAAAGCATGAAATACACATTTAAATCTTGAGAGATGAAAATATAAAATATGTAATATACATAAATTGCTAAAAGTAGAGTTCTGCTTCATTTATCGCCGTAACACACTAAAGCAAGTTCTCTCTCTCTCTAACCATAGCCTTATTTTTTTCTTCTAAAAATGGAATTTTATACATTTGGGTTTTTTTAAAAAATTTTACAGCTTTTAAAATAGAATTCTATTAAATACTGGTATTGCTAAAAACTTAAATCGTTATTTAAGAATGCTCTTAAGATGTTTGAAACAGCGTGATTGAAATACAAATATAATTTTTTTTTCTTCTGTGGGTTAAGATGCATTTTCATTATTTATTTTTGGTGTTTTAGCAATGTAGAAAAAGAAATGGGAAAAACAATTTTTTAAAGCTGTATTTTTGTAAGAAAGGCGAAAATTCTACTATTGAATGGAAAATCTAGAATCCATCGAAGCAAAAAACTAGCAACTCCATTTAGGAAATAAAAAACAAAAAATAAATATAAAAAACATTGACCAATCGAACAGCGGGTAGCAGGTTCTCTTAGTTCTATCACGAGAAGGCAAACAAACCAGGTTTGAAGAAGTAGCAAAATCCGTATTACATTTATTGGTTTTCAATCGGCTTAAACTTATTTCAATGCCCAAAGTTACCGTAGACCTTATCGATATAACCTACAATTGATTAAAAGCTTCATTGGTCAAAGTCTTAATGCTTTATCTAAATAAATCATCTCAGATAAAAGTAATCTTGAAGATTTTTATTAGACCTGTTCTTCGTGGGCATTAACCATGAATTAAAAAGAATTCTTTGTCTGTCGAAGATATAATCCTGGTTTTGAAATAGGTCTTGCAAGTTATTTTATATTGTGGAATCTTTGATAGAAAAAGTAGCAAATGTTAATGAAATTGATTGCTCAAAACTTTAATGCGTCAAGTTTTGCTAGTCTTAAGTATTATATCGATAAATATTCCTGAATAAAAATTTTCAGAATCATTTGAACTTGAATTACATGATGAGCTCACTGTAAAAATACTATTCAAACGAACGAATACATAACGAAGTAAAAATTTAGCATTCTAATTTATGAACACAATAAATAGTTATTTACGTTGACAGACTCCAAAAATATAAATGAAATTGTACTTTTATACTATATATTAGGTTAAGTATTCATGAATCAGTCTTAATTAGAATTGCATAAAATATCTACTTGAATAACATGGAATTGTAAGAAAAAAGATTTAACTGAATCATCATTAATTCGTAAAAAGTCAATATTTACCATAATTAGTTGTAAGTTTTAAGAGAATCTTAAAATTTTTATATACAGTAAGTCTTTTATCCGAACGTTTTTTATCCGGACCGTCAAATATCCGGACCAAAGTTCGGATACGTTTTCGAACAGCACAATGCTTAACAGTTGCTTCACGTGAGGTCAAAAGTGACAGGAAAATCTAAAATGAGGGATATTTGGGGAATTTCAGTTGTGTGATTTGGTAAACATCTGCACGGAAAATTAGGTCAGTTTGTTTCATGCTAAATGATGACGAGATTGTGACTTCCGTGCAAGAAGAATCCGACCCTGTCGACGATGAAACGGATGAAGACGAGGACAACAGCAACAACGAAAGTAGTAAGGGTCCATCAAATGCTGACGCGTTTTTCTGCGTTATAGACAGCTATGGAGTGGTACGAACAACAATCAGACTATTGTCCTACCCAACTACTGCTGCTCAAGAGAATCAGAGACCTTGTAGTGAAAAAACAAACAAACAAAAAAAACGAAGGTGTACAACGGAAGGAAGTGATTATTTTTCACAATAAACGTAAAATTGCGACATTTTACACCTATTTTGCTTTTTCTTTCAAGCACGTTTCCCACATTTGATGATTTTCAATATTCGTATAGTGTCCGGTTTCATATACTGCATGATTACATTCAGTTTTCGGTTATCCGAACAATCGCGTATCCGAACGGTGTCCGGTCCCAAATGATTCGGATAAACGACGTTCTACTGTAAATATCTGTTCATTTAAAAGAACTGTTAAATCACATTACTTCTAAAGAATTTGAGAAATATTTGCTCGGTGTTGTTATAGTAGAGAGAGAACACTTTTTTTTAAATATATTTTTTGAGAAAATCAGATATTTTAATCTCAGACCACAATCTCACCAATCGTCGTATGATCGCAGAATTTAAAAAGGGAATCATATTTCACAGTCAATTTTGTTATATTTTGTGCAGGTAATGTGGGGAAAATAAACCTGAAAAGACATTTATTTTTTACAAAAGTTTCATATCATTTAACAAACAAACAAAAAAAGGAATTGTATCGCAACGTAAATAATGTGTGTTTTATTTTAATTTTTCATAAGGAATATCTAAATGGACAATTGGTTATATACATGCACATATATCAGAAAAATGGATAAGTTTTTGAAGCTTTTATTCAGCACTTAACAATTAAATATTACATTTACTGAATTCATATTTGTAAAAATTCCTTTTACAATAATATATTTTCTGCTGCCAGATTGCAAAAAGTAAATATTCACTTAATATGAATTATGTTTTTTTTTAAAAATTGAATCGTATTGTGAAGAAACTATAGAGTTACATTTTTTCCATACAATTGTCAAAATTAATCCAGCGCCTAAATATTTTAAAGTGCATTTTTACGGCTTCTATTTTCTATATGGTCATATCAGAAAAAATCATTCTCAAATAAATTTTCCCAGAAATCTATTCTCTTTGCAAGTTTTGAAGATATATTTTTTCTCTGCAATGCCACGTAGCAATACATTAGAAAAGAAGAATCTTAAATGGTATCGAAATAGTTTTGAATTCGATTCCAAATACTTTGAAGTAAATAAAAAACATTCTTAACATTAACGTTTAAAGAGATCATAGCCTTTTTTTATTTTTAAATTCTGAGAACGGTGTATTGTTTTATTAGAATGGAGATTAAAGATGATAAAAACAATGCCATTAAAGAATTCACGCATTTTCTGATGATAATGGGTGATTGTTTCATCTTATTTTAATATGTTACTCATCTAGTTCTTAGACACTTTAATCTTGATACTGAGCAGGTGAAACCGTTTCTCCAGTTCACGAGTCATAAGAGATGTTAAGATAGAAAATATGGCTCGGCAAACAAAATCAGAAGGATGTTCGTGAACCTTTTTGAACACGAAACGAACTTATAAATGATAAGCGCGAGTCTTTCATATTTCTGTTAGAT
>BMAO01006140.1:0-100572 GCA_019973975.1 Trichonephila clavata | reverse complement strand
CTCGGTTCTTTTGTGTCACATGTGATACAAAATTTTCTAAGTTTTTTGGGAAGGCTGAACAGCAAAACAAATTTGGGACCGGTTGCATCACATACAACACAAAGTGAAATACCTCATATAATTGTCTCCTTTACTCATCCATGGCAGCGATTTCTGGTAGCGTCTCTGAATCAGAACAAGATGTGTGCGCGTCATCGAAGTCAGTATTTCGTTCTTATTTATATACAAATATTAAACTATTTTTAAAATATGTTTTTTCTTTGCATATGTACTTTTAACTAGTGAACAGCAAAAAAAGAAATTTTTAGTGAAATATTAAAGCATAATGACTCGTGAAATTTGTTTGTATTACTGTGATACAATGGGACCCAATCACTTATGAACACACTTTTTAAGTTCGTTTTCTTTTAATTTTTATTTATATTTTGGAAGGAAGATAGAATTAGTTCTTCAGTTAAAATCTTTAGTTGAGGTGTATGAATAATGGGCCCATCCAAAACGCACAGTTACAACTTGCATTCCACATCAAGCAGCTCATAACAAAGAAACTAGGCATGTACCTGAAATGATTGGAGATATGACTCATCAGAAGGTACCAGGATGTGAAGTTAACAACTATACAATGTACAGACTTTAATGTTTATCTATGCCTTACAACTACTAGAAATGGTTTCAAGGCATTTCACGAAAATAAAAAATAATGTCATTGTAATAATACTAATAATATGTACCTAAAACGGAAATAAAACTTAATTTTCACGTTGAAATTATGAATTGTATGTATTGTGTGATTAAATTAATTGTTTCAATCTTGCTTTATTCTTAAAAAAATTCTGAATATATTGTTCCTGGTGTATCTCATGTGATATAACCCTAGCTTCTATAAATTTAAAAAAACAATATATTGCACTTTTCTGCATTCGAGTGATCAAAGCAACTATTTAAGTTCCTCTTACAATATACCAAGCTTTTATTTTTGTCTCGGGACTAATAAGGATACACATATATTTATATTAATTGTAACTATTTAATAAATAGTAACTAAAATATTTTTTTTTGTTCATCTAAGTAGGATTTTTGACTTAATTTTTTTAAAAATATTATTAGTTACATATATAGATCATTCAAAAACAATTGTAATCTCACAGACTACGAAACAAATTTTCTATGAAAAGACGCTTAACTACGGATATTTCCAAGAAAAAATTATCTTGTAAAAGGATTAATTAACTGACCGAATATATTTATCAGTTACAATATTCATGAAGTACAAATGTATTGAAACCAATAGAGAGCGTCAAAACAATGAAAACTTGTATTTGTACATTTGAAGTTCAAAGAGATGCTGTAATTATATGTAAATACTTGTATATAAAATATCTCGTTTGCCGCGGCAACCCATTTCAGCTGTTGTCAGACATTCACCAGCTGAACACATTATCTTTTGTTTTTTAATCTGTTTTTTGTCTCAGCTTTATGATGTCTTTTCCTTTGCTTACTTCTGTTTTGACGGGAAGAAGCTTTTACTTTGTCTTATTTTTGGATGATTTGCTGTTTTCTCATAAACAACTGTCGAGAAGAACCTATATATATTTTTCTGTGTCCTTACTTTTATGTATTGCGTTTGTTTTGATGGAAACAACGCACATAGGTTATTAAATTGAATAGAAATGAAATTAGATTATTTCGGAATGTAAAGTTAACTCTTAGCGCACACTTACAAAATAAAATCGAAAAAGGGATTAAAATTGTTTGATTGTATAAGAATGCGTGGAATTGAATCAAACACATTTTTTAAAAAAATATTGCATTGTTTACATTGTATTTGTGTCTTCTCAAGTAGTTCTTTCTGACTTTTTCGAAATAAAAATTAGAAAATTTAGTGAAAACAATAAAAATAAAAATGATAAGTCAATATATATTTAGCTTTTATATATTTAATTATAACACTTTCAATGATATTTCATTATGAACTAAAATACTATGTTACACGGAATTCCTTAATGTTGATTTTTTGTATTATTTAATTGAATCAAAAAAATTATGTAATGACACTAAAAAAGTGTGTTCTATTTATTTAAGCAGAAAAATGAATGTGTAGGAATAATCGTAAATTTTTTCATCAAGAAATTAATTAACAAAATATCAATAGTTTTGTATAGATATTTCGCGGGTTTTTTTTACAAAAAAATATTTAAGCTTTGTATATATTTTTGTATCAATAAACATGTTGTGTATTCTTAAAACAGTAAAAACATTCTTTTACATATAATGTGCACTTTGAACTGGTGAAAATCAACACATCCACACTATTAAAATCAATAAGTAAACAAACGTATGTATGTATGTATGTGTCCATGTGCGTCTGTCTATCTTCTCACGAAGCACCCCACGACAGAAACTTGCTAAAGGTTCCAAAATACGAGACTGAGCAGAGGAAGTCGTTTTGACCATTTCATTTCCTATTTTGCAATTAATTAAAAAGATAATAACTTAAAAAGTTAAAAATCTGGTTTTTGGTGCCAACTTCGATTTGTCTGCATTGTTGTAACAATGATATTGTTACAACAATGACAAAAGTTGGCGTCGAAAATCGGTTTTCATCCAAACTGGAATTTCATGACGTTGCTCTATTGACTGCATTAATTATTTTTGTTTACAAAATAAATGCTTTTAACATGTGATTAACTTCAAATGTATTATTAGAATCCCAATTTCTGCAATGTCTTACATTTTGTACAAATTTTCATGCATTTCCTTAGATTTAAATTCCAAAAAAAAAAAAAAAATACAAACATTTTTCAAGTAGAATGGTATATTGTACATCTTTCACAACGCTGCCAAGTTAAAATGAGATGGAACTTTGTAAAATTTCTTTAAAAAATTTATAAAATTTCGCAATTTTGAAATTTTTTTATTTTTCGGATTTTTGCACATAAAATATTTATAAAAAACGAACTTTTCCATTTCAAGGAGCCATAAAAATGCAACGAAAAAAATTGCTTAAATCACCAAATGCCAGTAATAATTAATTATGATAAACCTAAAACAGAATTGACCAGTTTGAGGTTTATGGTGCATGTGCAGAAACATAACTTTCTGATACATTGCAACTGAAATAAGAAAATGCTAAAATGTTTTCATCAGATAGTATTATGTACACATTTTGCATTTTTTTTATACATTGAATGCAAACAAATGTGTCTAGGTTTTCTCTCCATACATTCTTTTATAGTTACATATAATTAATTGAATAAACAAACACGCAGAAATAAGCAGTTTCTTCAATAGTTAATGGCAAGAAATTTCCTTCATTATTTAATAAAAATGGATATAAATTAATATTTAGAAAAAAACATAATCAGTATTATTCTTTGTTATTCATAACAATTATTATTTATTAATAAAATCGTAAACTGTCTTTTTCTTGTGGATAAAGTTTGATTTGTTTTGTAAATTAGAAATCGAAAATAGAAATATAAAGAAAGATCTTATCAGAGGGGAAAGACTGAAGGCAGAAAAATAATTTACTACACGAAAAGGCCCATGTAACGCCTCGCTAAGCTGAAGGAAAAGTAACTTGTCTGCGAAGGAAAAGAAATTGAAGACATTTCACGAAAGATAATTTTAATGACATAAGTATAGAAAACACACACATTGCGCATACACTCTCAACCAAAAGTGCTGGCATCGAGAGTGAAAAAGGAAATTTCCATTGTAATATAAAATTACACTCTCAGGAAAAAACTGTGCAACGCCAGGATAAGCGGTGGTAAAGCATACCATATGGCAGAGCTGAGAGGTGGAAAAATTTCGAAAAAGGGAATTTTAATCACAAAAGGTAGAAATCACACACAAAACTACGAATACTGACATATAGAAGAGACGACGAAATTTCCACAGGCATAAAGTTATACACTCGATAAAAGCCCATACTTAATACTTTTTTATGTCATTGATCCAAATCTGAAGATAAATCTTAAATTTAGAAGAAGAGGGAAATAAGGAAAATACACTCAAGAGCCAACACATTATGGCCACCCCTACATTTTGTAATAAACTCGCCTGGCTGATGTGTAAGGCACGTGATCAGATGGAATTGGTATTTAACTGCAGCTGAAGAGTCTGAAGAATCATTCTTTCACATACTTCTGTTTGTGATGGGAAAGGGTGCGGATCTAAGCGACTTTGATAGAGGGAAGATTGTAATAGCACGATGGCTCGGAACAAGTATTTCCGAAACTGCACGACTCGTGGGTTGTTCGCGATCTACAGTTCTTACTTATGCAAAGTGGATGAATGACGGTAAAACCAGCAGTAGATGGCATGGTGTTGGACGTCCACAGGCTATTAAAGAAAAAGGTCGTCGGAGACTGTCTCGCATGGTGAAGCAAACCCGGAGCCAGACAGTGGCTCAGCTGACCACCCAATACAATGGAGGGCAAATAGAAAAATATCGGAGTACACTGTTCAGCGGACACTGTTGGATATGGGCTACGCAGCAAACGTCCCTGACCAAGCGTCATCGCCGTCTGCGCTGGGCCGGGAACATCGCGACTAGTCCATGGATCAGTGGAGAGAGTTGCCTGGTCAGATGAATCACGGTTTGTCATTCATCACGCCAAATGTAGGCGCCATTTTCCAGGCGAACAATTGCTCCCTCATGTACAGTAGCTCATACATAGGCCACTGGTGGCGTATTGTGCTTTGGGGGACGTTCTCTTGGCGCCTCTGGGCCCGTGGATGAGGTAGAGCAGACCGTGAATGCTGCAGGGTATCTGAACATCTTTGTGGGCCAGTTACACCCTTACATGGCCTCTGTTTTTACAGCTGGGAAGGGAATATCCCAACAGGAAAACGCCGCGTGTCACAAGGCTAACATTGTGTTGGAGTGGTTCCAGGAACATGATGCTGAATTCCAGTTATTGCCCTGACCACCTAACTTACCGGATCTCAATCCGGTAGAACACATTTCATATGTCATGGGACGGCAGGTCAGAGTTCAAACACCACCAATTCACGATATCTTGGATTTGCCTGACCATTGCTTAAACGTCTAGTCCATTCTGTCTCCGGCCATCTACCAAGGACTTCTGGCATCCATGCCAAGGGGGGTTGAAGCTGTTTTGTGTGCCAAAGGTGGGTCAAATCGTTATTGACAGGTGGTCATAATATTTTGGCTTTTGAGTCATGTTCTATATTAAGAATCCTCTGTAATGCCGGGCTATTGAGAGATAATAGAAACGTGTCTGACATCGGAAAAATGTGGAAGGAGTTTTGAAAACGAGAATTGTAATAACGTTAATTTAGAAATAACACATAAACCAGATCTTGACCCCGATAAAGGAAGAGGAATTTCCATGACAATATGTTATGCATTGAACTGTGTCCGTGCAACGCCGGTTTAAATGGAGGGGAAAGAAACCTGTCTGACAATGAAAAGTAGTGTAAAGAAATCGAAAAAGCGAATTTTATGACATCAATATAGCAATCACTCGCATTGCACGCGTACTAACACACACAGAATTGCCAGCGGGGAACAAATGGCATGCGAGTAAATGCAAAAATATCATTCTTAGTAACAAATGCCGTCTTACTAACATCTTTGGGGTCTACCGCCATTTGAATGTACCCACTACGTAAATCAAGGCACGACATAATCTCATTGTGGGGAATATTGGTTATTAGATCATCAATTAGCAGTAGCGGATATCCTGGCTGCCTCGTTATAGCATTCAATTTCCTATAATCTATTGCAAACCTAAAAACTTCTGGTTCGTCCAGCGGCAATCCATTATTCTTCCTACATAAAACCACAAGAGATGCTATTGGAATTATAGCTCCCTTGTCTAACATTTTCTTAATGTGATAATGAATAACACCCTGTTTTATCCTGCCATAGCGATAAGGTCTGGAAGAAAAAGGAGGGTAATCACCAGTATCAATTTCGTGATACAACACATGCCTCAGCCCTGGCTTCGACGAAAATAAGCTCTGAAATTCATGAAACAAAACATGCAAATCCTCTTTTTGCCCTGTACTTAACTTCATCTTCGATAAATCTATCTCAACCGGTTCGTCTGGAATTGCCACCTTCTCAATCTGCGATGCCGGTACGATTAAGGATTCAGTAGAAAAATCCCCGCTGAATTTTCCATGCGGCATAAAATCAATGCCCATGATGCATGGATACTGAATCTCAGTAATCACATGAAAATTCCACAACTTAGAAAATTCCCTTATCTTAATCCGTAAATCAACCGTGCCTAAATTTGTTCACTTTGACCTCTGTGCCGTTACTACTTCAGCGAGTGATTTCTTAATAGGATGAAGAAAAAATATGATTGGTTAGTCTCCTCCAAAATAAATGACTTCTCCGCACCTGTATCCCAAAGAGTTTTTATAAATGTATCATGTAAAATAATCAACACATACGGAAGACCAACGGGTGGCAAACGTAACGAATTAAGCTTAATCCAATTAGGAGGATTTGACTCAACTAGCGACCGCTTACCTTCAGCAACACGATCGCTTCACATTTCCTTTTCTTCCGCTGGTCCTATCATCACGTCTCCAACTCCGACACTTCGAATCATCAATTCGACCATGATTAACCACCATTCTACGATGTTAATAACGGTCCGATCTATGATTTGGTTGGTTGTTGCGGTTTTCTCCCTCGAATCCCTGATTACGATTATCTCGACGAGAAAAATTGTTTGCCCCTCTGCTCATTTTGTCTATTTCCGACCAATGTACGAGTATATCTGTAATTTCCATTATTCCGTCTTTCCGCAGGGTTCCTACTCATATCCCAACCTCGTCTGCAAAATTATTACTCGAACCCGGGGTTTCTCTGCAGCTACGACGTTCCTCATACCGATCGACAAACTCTAACAACTGTACCTTCGTCATGGGGTTTAGAACCTCTAAATAGTCCATAATCTGAGGTTCGAGTCGCATTACAATGTTATTGACCAATTTTTCATCATCATGATTCAACTCTAAAGTCTTATGAATTTTTAATAAATGATAAACAAAATCCGTCGAGGCCTGACCTCTCCGCTGCTTTGATGAAAAAATCTGAGCCTCTAACTCCGATTTATTCCTCACAACTGGAAAACTATTCGTTAACTTATTTTTGAGAGACGCGAAAGCAGTCGCTTCTTCACTTACACACGCATAACCCAACACGTTGAACCAGTCTAATGCTCTACCCACTAAATGGCTCTTCAAATAAGCACAAGCCAAATTCACCGGTATCTCATAATAAGTTATATTATCATGAATATTCCCAAGGGACCCCGACACATTCTCTCAACCCGAGAAATATAATTCTGGCAGAACCCTACAATTAGCACTGTCTCCAAACCCGGTTTGTCGTGTGCGCCAGTGTGGTGACTTGTAATTACCCCTTACACACAAACTCGACTGTCTATCTGTCAACCCGGCTAGATGTGTAGGAGTAACTAAATAATCCAAAGACATTATGCCAATCTAATTTGATTTATTAATTCTTATTATTGCTTATGAACAAGCACAACACAATTCTAATTAAGGTATATAACAATGGTAGAGTACAGAGGTGAGATATACAAATGCGGGAATAATATTACAGAACTTAAACTTAATCTAAGATAGCTTAAATACGCTCATCTATAACTAAGCCACACACTAATAACCAGCTTTAACTTAATGAAATTTACGTTACCTTATTCCTTAATGCTTCGGTTCCCTTACGAAGAACTTCAGGCAATATCGTTAGCTGGATCAATGACGATAACTCCACGCTCCGTAATATTTAATTTCACTGCTTTTCAATTTTCACTAACCACTTCTCCTTGCACACATCAAACATATCAACCTCGCTTAACTTGGCAACATCTACGTGTCGGTAGCTCGCTTTCTTCACTTTACTTCACTTAACTTAACTTGACCTCTTACTTCACCCTCCTTCAACTCACGAAAACCGAATTTATATAATATTCCTCCTTTACATAAATCACGTTTGGTTTTTTTCAAAGAAGGTTGGTTGAAATAAATATTTGGATTTAAAGAAAAAAGAAGTAATTAGTAGAAACCCGTATAAATCCGTCACAGACATAATTATAGAAATATCTCACATCGCACGTGTACAAACACACACAACTTCTGACGTCATGAATGAAAGAGAAAGCCCATACAACGCCGGGCTGTGCAGCTAGTAAGTTGTTTAAAGTTGTAAGAGACATTCAATATCACTACTATATAAAATTATTATATACAGTGCGGCAAATAAGTTTTCAGAATCGTACCCAGCTTGTAATGGCGCCATGAGTGCAAATGCGCCTGCGTGTCATAATGGCCATGGTCTGATAGCACACTGCCAACAAGTTGTGCGCAGTTAGTTAAGTTGATACGAGAATACAAGCGTTTATTACATAAGTGAATTTCTTAACGTTGAATTTTTAATATGGAACAAAGAGCTACAATCAAATTTCACGCAAAACTTGGTAAAAATGCTTTGGAAACATACCAACTCATGGAAAAAGTTAACGGTTACTGTTGTTTAAGTATATCAAACGTTTTTGTGGAGCTCAAGCTTTTTTTGGATGGAAGAGATATGGTAAAAGATGATCAGCTTAATGGAAGACCGATTTCCTCTAGAACACCTGGAATTATTGAGAAATACGAAACTTCTTAGCAAAAGATCGCTATTCATCAATAAGAACAATGACAGAATCTTTAAAAACACTCAGATCAGCAAAGGATCAATTCGAACCATCCTGCATGAAGATTTTGGCAAAACAAAAATGTGTGTTAAATTTGTTCCACTCCTTAATCCCTAAACAAAAAGGAATGAGAAGTGCACACTGTAGAAACATCATTTTACCCGCTGAAAACAATCCTAACTTCTTGAAGTCCATTGTTACAAGAGATGATACATGTGGTTTCAAATATGACTGTGAAACAAAGCGTCAAATTGCGGAATGTGAGTCAGAAAATTAACCGCCAACCAAAAACACAAGGAAAATTCCCTCCAAAATTAAAAACCAATGCTTATTACATTCTTCAATGCTAGGGGTATTATCTGCAAAGAAATTGTTCGAACTGGTAATACTTAGCTGTTTTAAAGCGTTTGATAGCCAGAATTTGTCGCATTTGTCCAGAATATCGGACTGAAAGCTGTTGCGCTTTTTCACACGACAATGCACCCAGTAACACTTCCCTTATAGTTGGTCAATTTTAACTAAAAAATAATGCCTGTGAGTTGAACCATCCACCGTATTCACCTAATTTAGCACCCTATGACTATTCCCTAATCCCAAAATTTTAATGAAATTAAAAGCGCGTTTTTTGAGGATATTTCGACTTAACAATTAGCTTCGATGCATGCTTTAAAGTCCATTCCATAAACTAAATTACAACAGGCATTTGATTCCTTAACAAATCGCTGTAACAAATGTATTGAAGCCGGAAGGTCCTATTTTGAATAAAAAATCAAAACAGGAATTAATTTCTTGTTTCCATTTCTTTTTACGACATAGTTTTAAAACTTATTTGTCGCATTGTGTACGTCTGGTTCCGGTCTATGATTTTAAGACTTGAACAATCTCAAAGAAAGAAGAGACTAATTTTGCAATCTTGTGAGAGAAAGATCCTTAGAACCATTTTTCGTGGAAGTAAAGCGAATATATTTTTATAAAAGAAAGAAAATTGCTTAAATTTATAAAAATTGTAAGGACATTGGTGTAATAAAATGCATCAACTTAAGTAGAATTAAATTTTTAGAACATATTTGCCGCAAAGGTACTACCAGCCCATCATATAAGATCCTCAAACAATCCTTACGGGTAGTAAAACTAGAAGACCAACAATAAGCCGATGTCTGAACACCATTCACTCTGATTTCAAAGTCATAAGGATATAAAACCGGCAGGAACATGCGTCAAGGAAAACTGCATGAAAAAATGTTCTGATGAAAATTGAGGACCGCCCCAAGCTGTTGGGCCATTGATAATGGTAATGTATAAATTTTATAGTAATGAATAACGCAAATCTGATTTTTTATTCTTCATTAGGGAAAAAAAAAGAATTTTGTGGTTAATTAATTAAATAATGTTTTCTATATATATAGTTCAATCTAAGGTTGTACAAAGTTCAGTATTAAATAGAAAATTAGCAAATACATTATACTATTTTACCTTTAAAATAAAATAGTGACTCGGATACAAGAAAAGTAGGAAAATCGAAGAAAAAGTATAGCTAAATTATTATCAATCCTTTTTGATTTTATTAATAGGCATTACTATATATATATACAGGGTGTCCAGCCTTAATGTGACCCATTAGCTAATTCCCAAACCGTTCGGTTTAGATATGCACTTCCAATTTGAAAAATGTTTTAAAAAAGGAAAAGCATGTTTTTACGTGCTTTTCGAATCAAAAAACCCATTTAGAAAAAAATTACAAAAATTAACTTTTTATACGGTCCCCAGGTCCTATCACTTATATTTAGAAAAAGATGCAGAGCACAAAAACAAAGTAAACACAAAAAGGTTCATTTTATTACAATAAAAACTGACCGAGTTATGCCTACATAAATTTGAAGCATCCGAGTTGCTCAGAAAAAGGGGTCGTATATAAATTGTGTTTAGAGAACAGTAATTCCTATCTACAGAAACAGCAAAAGAAAAACATCATAGTTATTTTTAAACATAAAAGTAAACATCATAGATTGACAATTTGTATTGCTGTATGGCAAACAATAAAAATTAAATTAAAGAAATACATCTTGTACCGAAAAGATTAAAACAGCTTGTTTTAACAAATAGCAGCAATATAATACAGGATTTTCAGTTCAAATTAGAGAATAATGTGGAACGATGCGCCAATCATTATTATATCAGAATGACCAAATTAACTTAAATAATGGTGAAGGCACGAGGTGTGGCACGATACAAGGGGATACGTCTTTAACACCTCCCAGTTTTATATATGCGAGGAACAGCACGGGCAATTGTACAATAAGATGGATGTCTTCGAGTGGGAAATGTAAGGGCATAAAGTCTTGCCACCTCTCTCTTATTTCGATTACACTGCCCATAAAACAGTACCATTTCGCAGCATTCTTCATTTGTATGCATCTTGTTCTTCCGTACTAGAATTCGTAGTATTATAATACGACAGTATGCAATTGCAAGTGACTACACGACAGATTTTTAACGTTCGTCATGATCAGCAAAAACGCAGCAAATCAGACTGAAGCCGCAGCATATAAGTGGAATTTTTTGGAACTGCTTTTGAAATGTTTTCTTCGCCCAAAATATTTTACTTTTTCTATGATTTACACGCACACAGAATACATTTTATTTCTTAAGGTCTCCATTGTTGTATTGTTAACGTATGCTTTTAAATTTAAAAAGATTTACATAAAAGTGACGTGCAAGAACGAAAGTTTCCAGGCAGAGTTCTAACTAATTTCACTTTGGAGACAGCCCCTTACTAGCTTCTTGAAAATGGCCGAGAAAATGGAGAAAATATGTGTTTTTTAAAGTTCCATAACTCAGGCAGTTTTTATCTTAATAAAATGAAATTTTTTGTGTTTACTTTATTTTTGTGCATTGCATCTTTTCCTAAATATAAGAGGTAGGACCTGGGGACCGTATAAAAAATTAATTTTCGTAATTTTTTTCTAAATGGGTTCTTTGGTTCAAAAACACGTAAAAAAATTCTTTACCTGTTTTAAAATATTCTTTCAAATTGGAAGTGCATATCTAAACCGAACGGTTCGGGTGTTAGCTATTGGGTCACATTAAGGCTGAACACCCTGTATACACTGGTGTGCAAAAATTAAGGACGAGACGGTTTTTTCAATATAACTTTGTACAAAAGCATTCCAATCAACACATTTAATACCGTAAGATCCCCAATACGTAAGGACATGAGTAATGTAAGCAACATTTACTAAAAGAGAAATTCAGAGGGATAAAAAGAAGCTTTATTGAAAAAGTAGCATGGAGCGCAATGCGACTGAAGGCCGAAACATCCCTGTGATGGGTGTCCAGCAAGAAATATCCGGTTTTAGTAGGGGATATGATCTCCCTGACTGCTAGGCAGGTTTCACAGCGTCTGCCCATGCTGAGAATGAGGGTGTCAATGAGTTGTTGAGGCATTGCTGCCCATTCGTCTTGCCGCGCCAATCGAAGCTCCGGAATCGTTACTGGTGGTAAGGTACGAGCTGCCAAGCGTCTGCCTAGAAAATCCCATACATGCTCGATGGGATTGAGACCGGAGATCGTGCCGGCCAATCCATACGTTCAATATCCTCACTCTCTAAGAGCTGTTCGGCAGCTACTGTGCGATGAAATGGTGCATTGTCGTCCATGAAAAGGAACTGCGGACCCATAGCGCCTCTAAAAAGACGCACATATGGAAGAAGAATCTCGTTACAATAACGGGTCCCGTTGACTGAACCTGCGTCGAAGATGTGAAGGTCTGTACGACTACCAAGCATGATGCCTCCCCAAACGAGAACACCGCCACCTCATACCTGTCCCTTTCAATGATGTTCGAGGATGATTGCGGCTTCCCCGCTCTCTCCAGATGAGTATGCGATGAGAATCGCTACTCAGACTGAATCTGCTCTCATCTGTAAAGAGTACTCGTCCCCATTCATTGTCTCTCCAATTCCTGTATTCCCGGCACCACAGAGAACGCCTTTTCCGATGGGCAGGCGTTAGAGGTACACACCGTACAGGGCGTCGTGCAAACAGACCATCACCGTGCAGTCTTCTGGCCACGGTAAAACGCGATATCGGTCGTCCAGTCGCCTGTGTCGTGTGTCTAGCGATTTCTCCCGCTGTCTGCCGCCTGTTTCTTCTGGCCTGTAAGGCAATATACCGGTCATCTGCGGGTGTGGTTCCTCGTGGACGACCACTACTGAACCCCCGGATAGCTGTTCCTGTAGTTTGAAATTGTCTCCAAAGTCGTGAAACGATGCTGTGAGCAATTCCGAACTCTGCAGCCACACTTGTCACACTGCAACCTTCCTCCAACTTCCCAATGATTCGACCTCGGGTAAAAGCATCCAGATGTCGTCTAACAGATTGATTATTCGCCATTTCTCGCTGAGGCAGCAACTCGGTGTGATTTTAACTGCTATACGGTGTGCAATCTCTTTGCCAGAAATACTAATATTACACCGACAACATGCTTTACTATCAGACACTCCCCCATTACGTCTACCTGCATATATGCGCATGTGCTACCGTACATCACCTCACTTAATCTCCTGATTGGTCTTTCTGTCCGCTCTGCCTCTTCGTTCAGCTGATATGCTAATTTTTCGACTTCGTCCTTAATTTTTGCACACCAGTGTATATATTATATATATATATATATGTGTGTGTGTGTGTGTGCGTGTGTGTTCGTGCGTGCGTGTGTGTTTGCGTGTGTGTGTGTGTAATCAAAACTTCTCTACAAGAGACAGATGAATAAACATAATTAAAACAGAAAAGAATTGAAATTGCAAGATAACCAGGCAACAGAATTTAAAAGGAAATATTAAATATTAAAATAATAGAATAAAATATAAAATACATAAAAGAATGGCTGCTACAATATTATCAACATTGCTGACTTAGGACAGCTACATATAAAAATATTTTATATAAAAGTGTGTACATTATTTGTGACCATCCAACCTTCCCCCTTTCTGTTAACAATTTTGAGCAAAAACCTATTGAAAATAATGGATAGAAATCTAAATCCATTATGAGATAAAGGTAACTTACCTAAAATTACATACAGAAACGTAGAGCCTGCGCTAAATCTGAGTACAATAAACAAGTTATTGCCAGATTCTGGACCCAAATACATATTCATAGCAAAGCAATGGCGGAAAAGTAGCACTTAGCAGAAGTATGAAAATAATAGGAATAATAAATTAAGAATTGTAAGCATACTACCATTATATGATTATATGATTTAAAAAATATTTAAAAAAAAGTAATTTTATCTAAAATTATAGAAATTGGGGCATCTATAACTATCTAGGAAGAATAATAAATTTAAAATAATAACCTGTTTATGAACTGCGGAAATTTTTAGTCCTTAATTTAGAAATTCATAAATCAAATATCTATTAATCAAATTAATTGAGTATTTTTGAATTAAACAGTATTTAGTAAAATTTTATTATTTTTTAAATTTTTTCTGATTTATTTTAAACTAGAAATTTATTGCGTTGTGTGTAATTAATAACAATATTTCTGAATATAGATACATGCACATTACTCTCCCATTGTGATTCTTTTATAATATTGAAATTAAATTCTTCTCGTTTATCATAAGTATTAATAACTTATTTTATTATCTTTTAGTTTAATTTCTATATCAAGAAAATTTGCTTCATAATTGTTACTATTTGCATGAATTAAATTAAGATAATGTGGATAAAAATTAATGTTATTTAAAGTTGTCTTGCTTGCCTAAAATGATAATATCGTGAAAAAAGTAATATTCTAAGTTATCTATGAAACTATTTTTAAAATAATTTAAATATAAATTGGCAAGACAGTTGCTAGCGAGGCCACCTTATGGCAGACCCTTAATCTGTAGATAAGAATTACCATTATGATAAACATAGTTCTCTTTTAGAACCAACCCAAGTAGAGAACCAAATCTATCATATTTGACATTTTTAAATAGATTATCTTTATGTAATTACACGTGTTTTAATCATATCATCAATATTAATAGAGTTAAAAAGATCTTCAAAATCTAAACAATATACGGAAAATATATTTTTATCTTTAATTTCTGCAATGAGTTCTTTACTATTTTTAAGAATGGCTGAGTTTTTAAGATTATTTATAGTATGTTGTAATATTTCTTGGAGAATTTTCACTGATTTGCTGATATATGTATAAAACGATTAGTAACTGTTCTGAACTTGATTGGGTCTTGATGAAATTTAGGAGTAAGAAATACATGTGGAAATTTAAAATTATTAATAATTTGTATTTTTAATTGTTTATGAAAACTAAATTTCGATTATTTATTTTTCTATCAGAAATTGATGACTTAATAAAAGCTGTATTATTATCAAAATGTTTTTTGAGCATTAAACTATAATAGTATTTACAAATGAAGGCAAAATTTCCAGGCACTTTATCAATATAAACTAGAATAAATTTTTTAATATGATTTTTAATATCATTAAAAGAGATGTTTTTAACTGTACTAAAATTATATTTAATTATCGATTGTATAATATTACATTTTTTTAAATTCTGTGAATGCCTTTAAAGGCATACTATATTTAATAGCAATTTTGTAAATAAATTGCTCAATATCAGTATATAACTGATTTTTGATAATTTTATTATTATTGGAAATCATAAGTGTCTAAACTCCGTACCGTTACCCATTATATTTCTTAGATTATTGTCTTTTACAATATTGAGGTCACCAGCAATAACATGCTGGTGATATTTATCTATGAATTCTTTAAATTCATTACAATTACCTTTTTAAATTTTCTTGCTTTATAGGTACATTATAGTTAAAAATGGATCTACCTATTTTTTATTATAATTGAAAGCCTTTTTAATAGTGATAGTTTATGTTGGGAAAGTTTTCATGTGTTTTTTAAAAATGCTAGAAAAGTTTATACTATCATATGATTTATCCATATATAATAATGCACAATATTCTATTTGATATTTTTTATTTACATTAACTTTTATTTTATGTTTATGCTTCAAAAATGTCTGAATGTCTATTATGATATGTAAAGCATGACTATCTTTAATTTTATATGAATTTAGTACTCCTTCCGTAATACATATTTCTGTCTTACTTAGTCCAAACATGAAAGATTTAATGTGCTTTATATTAAAATTGTTCTCGAAACTTTTACAAATATCATTAATAATATTTGAAATAGTATTTTCATCTCTGCTTAACCTTTTAGTCCTATTCCCTCTAGTTTTTCCTATATTAGTCTTTTTTGATTTCATTATAGTAAAAATAATCTTTAGTATTTTGTTTAATAGAATTGAGAATATGTTTTCCTTGATATAATACATTTAGTCCATAAGGATAAACTGTATTATAATACTTAATGTAGAATTTTTCCTGCCATATTCTTTTTTTAACATTAGGGACTATTTTAATAATATTAAATACAGCGTTTTCAAATGCATGTGTACTGAAGTGTCTTATTTCTATACTATTTGAATTTTTTTATACTATTAAAGTTTTAAGTATCTGACCTATGTTGATTAATTCTAATATTAACTTTATTACATGTCTGTCCAATATATATATTCCGTAATATCATGAACAGTTTTTCAATATGGATGAAATGATGTAGATACAAATCTTTTTGTTGCGTTTTCTTTTCGACAAAGAACAACATTATAAATAACATTTTATCCCCCGTTATTTTGTGAGTATTTCTTTGTTTATCATTGCTCAAGGTGTTTTTATCTCATCATAATCCTTTATTTCTTTCAGTGCTTTTAAAGTTTTAGTAAAAATATTTGTGTTTATAAAAAATAAAAAATTTAAATTTCTCTTCCAACCTTTTTATTATCTTACAATATAAGTATATTGTTTTAGTTAAGTAGCTTTTCTCTCTTTTTTAATGCTTTGATTTTTCTTCAGGATTTATAATCGTGAATCCAATTAAAATTAAGACAAAAAAGGATTTTCTTGCGATAAAGAAGTATTTAATGTGTCAGGTCTTTTATTCTTCCCTGTTTTTCATTTTATAGTTGCAAGTTCTTTTATTGAAGTATTTTAAGTAAAAAAATAGGAATTAAAATATGTGGTGTTCCGTAAAAGAGAAGCTTAGAATGGTTGAAAATTTGAAACCTAAAGCTCCTTTTAAAAGCAGTGCTTGCAAGAAAAAATAAGAAAACTTTTTTTTACATTTATTATCCCTAGAAAAATGTCACTACTGACATCTGCGTCTAATGGAGTAGAATTCTAGATTTATAAACAAAAGAAAAAATATCATTTTTTTCTCTTACCGATGCTAAAAGTTTTTTTCGTTGATGAATGAATTTATACATATATTTCTTTTTAATGAAACTGGCCTTAAAATTTATACTTTAACATCTAACTTAACTCATCACAATCAACAATAATGAATATCAATTACTCCTATCTTTAATTCTATGTTGAATTAAACCTCAGTAACTTAGTGGCTGATCATGGACTTGTGCCTGCGAGGAAATTGCAACGCTTGTGCTACTAAATATCCACTTTTAAAGAAGTTCAAGCACAATAAATCTGCAGAGATTAAAAGTCCTCCCGTGGCATGATGAGGAAGTTCAGACAAGGAATACGAGTTCAAATTTCATCGTCGTCACATGACTATGGTTCTAAAATATGAGGTCCGGGACGAATACCCCTTGACTTGGTTTAAAGTACGACGTTAATAAACATTCAATCACTGCTCAATTAGCAGAAATCTAGGGATTAAACTTTTTTTTCAAAAATTGTGAGGTCTGGAGCACATTTTTCCTTTCCATCTTCTGTTTTCATCTATCTGTTGCTGCATAAAGTTAAGAGACTTTTTTGAAGTTTCTAAATATTAATTTTCAGTTTAACAGGATCATAATTAATTAAAGATATAGTTAGTGACTTCCTTTATTTCAAGAATCATTATTCCATATCATCTATTAAGATGTAATTTTAAAAAAGACAATCCCTCTCTGTATGTATATATTGCATAGATTTATTCAGATACATAGACAATTTAATTGATCACGACAGGTAATATAATCCTAGCATTGATTTTTATGCGTATTACCTAAAATTAATACAGCCAAATTTTAATTCGAACATGATTGATTTCTGAGATTTAGATTTACATAGAATTGATAACAAAAAAATTCCATTTATCACAATCTTTCTAAAATATTTCTTTAAACTATTTCCAAAGGTTGACAACTTTACTGTAATGCAAATGTTTGTGTAGACGTATGCAGTATACTTATGGCGTATATTGCAATTTTAAAAAAAGTCAAAAGACATGCTCCTATAATTGGACTTTTAAAGAACAGAAACAATCTAAAATTCTTTGGAACCATTTCAACAGTGTACAAAATAAACTTTTTTATTTTATTTAAATCTCTTCCATACTGCAGGAATTTCTCTCTCATTTAGAAAGCCTTTTAACAAACTCGACTTTCAAAAGTTGCAATTTTCTCTTAAGTTCGAAATAAAACTCTTTCTTTCTAATTTATTCTGCCCGGGGTGAGGTGGTAAATCAAAGACGCAGCTCCGTTCAATGCATAAGACTATCTGCAACGCTAACGAACAGTCATGGTGTCGATTTTCTCTTTCTCAAACCTAAATTCAAAAGAAGCTTACTCTTCCTCCATAGGAAGGTTTTATTTTCGAATTCATCGTACCAAATTTTAATTCCCTTGACAACAAATCGTCAGTCAGTTTTTCCAGCAACTGCTCCTAGTTCTTCCGCTTCCTCGGATTCAGCATGTATTATTTCTTCTGCTTCTTTGGCAACAGCAAGAGGAAGCACGTGCGGATGGATCTCTTCAACAAATTCGAAAGGCCTCGTCATTCAAAATGACAAACTCGAAATGAGTTTTCGTCTCGTTCTTCAAACTCTCTTCTCGCTTCCTTCTATTTTGTCATTCTACCCTCACATATTTTTTTCTTTTATTCTTTCTTATTCTTTTCTTTTCATTCAGCTACCCTTTCGATTGTGATGGCAGATGTCAAAGATTATGACGTCACACTTTCCCTGACATCTTCAATATCGCTGTCTATGGTAGCGTAAAATGTTGTGAAAGAAAAAGAACAAAGAGGTATAAATTCGTTCTCAAAGTGACATGTAAATAATGAAACGGTGTTGTCAATAAGTATCGAATTTAGAAGATTTTTGACGCTTTTTGTGCTTTTTCATAAAATTTCTTTTATGTGTCTTCTTTATTTAATCTCGACTTTACTCTTCACTTCTCTTCGTTTTTATTTTATTTACCATTTTGTCAGTGTAATAATATACTGAAGGAAACCAGTCACACACAAGATCTTTACAGAAACTGACTACAGTATTAAAGAAAACCAAACAAAAGTGACTTATGAGATATAAAGTTCATTGAGACTAAAAAAATAGGATCATAAATATTTTTTTTTCTATTTCTTTAAAATCTTAAGTACATTACTATTAAATTTGGAATGAAGTAGTACTACATCAGCTATGAAATGAATCGAATAATGTAAAAAATATAAATAAGTACAACAAGTTAAGTGATTGTTGTTGAATTGCATCGTCTGCGAAAATAGATTTCAATAATTTTTGTAAATTTCTGGATAAAGTCATATCTAAATATTGTAATAAAGAGTCAATTAATTTTAGGTTATTCAAAAGTTAATTTCTTAAGCACAGTCTCATATAATTTAATTTTTGTATTGCCCATATATGAATAATCTTTTATAAGCACAAATTCTCTCAGAATGCTCAGAAACTTTAATTTTTTCATGTGTTTTTAGAAGCTGAAATATAACCAAACTGAACTGATTAATTTTGGAATAAATTCTACTACTTATATTTTATATCTGTGTTGGAGAATATTATAATTTTTTCTGGGTTTTTTTTACAAAGCTTTCTGTCATCTTTAACGTTAATTAATATATTCAAAAATATATTTTATTTATTAAAATATAGGACATGCATTATAAATATTATAAATTTATAATTATTAGAAAGCTAATAATTTATTTTGCATAAAATAAATTTACCTTTGATATATGATTATGATCTAAATAATATTATTTTCCATATGTCATACTTAATTACTTTACCTCCAGGTTATCCTTTTGGGGAATTAAATATTAAGTTCATTTATAGACTTTTCTTCAATTTAAGCAAATCTTTTAATTTTCCTCCATTTTTGTAGGTAACTAACATTTTCTGCATTAATAATTATATTTAGTTCAGTGATATAATTTATTTGATTGAGTATATTATTCATATTGCACAGAATTCAAGAATAATGCGAATGATCTTTACTTGAAATTAAGCAAATTATTTTTTATTTTGAAATATTTTTAAAAAATTGGGAAGGGGATTAGAACATTTTATTATTGTATTGGAACAATTGTATTAGAACATTTTATTTTTGATTAGAAATCCATAACATTTTGCAAAAATATTAAGAAAACCGTACTTTAACAACTGATTAAAAAATAAAAACCACATACTTATTTTTTAAGCATTAAAATGAAAACATAAACGAAAAATATATATTGCTTGGTTCAACATGCAGTATGCTGAAAATGCTGGCGATCCTTTTGATATTTTGAACGAGAGTGACAATTGTAAGCTCTGCAAAAATGAGGGTACATATTAGCACAATTCACACAACAAAAAAGCTTATTGCTAAGAAGTAAAGTCCCTAAAGAGCCTCCGGATCTAGACTAAGCACAGTAATTTCTTTCTCTTCAGTATTCCATATGTTAAATAAGATTCAAAATCTAGAGAACATGCTGGTGAACTCGTACACCTTTTTTGAAGCTAATTCTCATTTTTACTCTGTGCGTGGTAGTATTATCCTCTTGTAGAATGAATGAGCCACACATTGAACTGCATAAGCACAGACAATTGGGACAAGGATCTTAGAAAGATAAATAGGTCAGGACTGAGAAGTAATACCAGACAACATACTCTGTTAAAAGGCAGGATCATCCACGCATACAAATTTGATAAATATCTACAGTTTTGTCAAACTGCTTTTTTTAAACTATTTGTAAATCAGATACACACAATTTACTTTTCCGTTGGACAACTGTATATAATATACAAGTAAACAAACATACAGGGTGAATATAAATGATGGACCATATTTTAAAAAAATCATATTATCGAAACTCATACTACACACATTAAAATAAATGATACACGGATGTAAAGAGAAACACATAAAGTTTTTTTTTCTTTCATAAAAGTTCGATGTGTGACCCTTTTATTACATGGCATGAGTCCAATCAGTAACATATATCGTTTCATGCAATCATTGCATTGATAAAGTGGTTCATGCAATCACACTATCAATGGCTCGTTTGCCTACACAAATGCTTAATTGCCATCCTATGTTATTTGTTGAGTTAATTTTAAATGGCACTGCGTGAAATTAAATTATTTTTCGTAAAAATTTCCATTCTGTGTTCTGGAGCATTCCAAGTTTACTGGAATCAAATCTCGTAGACTTCATGGACTTCGAACAAAACTTTACATCACCCTCTCCACTGCTTCTTCCGACACGCTTGGATGGCCGCATCTATTCTTTTTACAAAAACAGCCTGTTTTCTTAAATTGTTTATACCCGGGGTCGGCAACCTTTTAGCTGTGGCGTGCCAAACCAATCTATCAATATGATTCAGCTTGCCACACAGCAGGACAATTTTTAAACAATTCGATTCCCAGGATAATGCATGCAGAGTTAGAGAATAAGGGTCAATAATATATAGATATTTGCAGTTTTATTATATATTAATTTTGCATTATTTAAAGATATTTCTCCACATAAAAATAGTCAGTGTAAACTATTACTATTTCTTTTACGCAAATAAAAAAATTAAATTGTACTTATGTGTTTTTAAACATTACATTAAAATAAGAAATAGACAACATGAAGTATAAATATTTCCCTGAATTATAGCTAAATAAAAATAGAAATTTTAATTCGACCTAGTGGTTGCATCGCTCTACTTTTATATCGCAAAATCTGGGGCTGTAATTGTGACTTTCAATTTGACACGATCTGAGCATTCAGTTGTTGACAATTTCTTTGCGGATCAAATGGTTTCATTTGAAGAAGAATTTTTACTTAGATATGCAGAAACCAAATCTACAACGTTTACCTATATTTCTGAGGAAATATTGCTGAAATTTCAAATAGAACGTGTTATTTTCTTCATTTTTCCTTTTAAACGTTTAGCAATTTAAAATTTTAAATATACTCTCTATGTTGAACATTTGTCCTTTTTTGTATACTAGAGTTTGATCTTTTATTTTTTTTTTCTCCTACAGTACATTTTATTTGCAGACTAGTGTTAAATTTTTATATGACTGAACAATTGAACTTACTTAAGAAAAGGTATTACCAAAGAAAGAAGTTGTGACCTAAAGATTATATGAAAAAGCAAGCTCCATGAAAAGTGTAAAATTATAGTATTGTACAAATTTAGGCAAATGCAAATTAAAAATGATCTTCAGTAAACTTTAAATTGGAAAGAAATATCCAGGTAGATAAATATAAGCGTGATTCATATTCTCAAAAGACAAAGATTTTGTTCCTTTGAATTTTGCGAAAAAAATTTCAAGTTACATAATATACAATACTTCAAAAAAAAAGATAAATGCACAGTAGTTGTATTAAAATGCGAATTTATGAGTTAATACATATCTTTAATAATATCAATCACTTTTAATTAACATTAAATATTTTATGTCTGCAAATTTTAACCATTTTTTCACAATGTAACTCGATACTTAAACATGATTAAATGAATTGAATATAATGATGCGAATCTTTGAAATTCACATTTTAAGATATTATTGCTTGTAAATGCATCCATATCTTTCAATTTAACAAATATTTGATTCATAATAAGTATAACTTATTAAAATTTAATATTCGAAAGTGAAATTTGTAGAAATATCTGCAATTTCATGTAAATTGGAAGACTGGAAAGTCACATATAATAGGATTTCTAATTACGATGCATCTGTTGAACTGAACATTCGATATTGACTGTCGTATGTGGTAAGAGCTGTTCGTAGATGACCTCTTTGAAGAGGACATTACGTGCTATAATTAGTAGCTATACATTGTTACGTATAACTAATTGAGCCTTGTTGAAATTCAATAGTTTCGGAATTGCTCATTAATAATAGCGATCTCCAATAACTGAATAACCCTAGCATACATCATTCACAATTTATTTAAAATATATCTAAATTAAGATATACTCGCACTATAGCTATAATTGCAATTATTTAAAATATGTTACATTTCTAAAAATTAATTTTAGTTACTAAATTTAATTTATTCATGTAATGATCAACGCAGTATTCAGTTAGAGTTTCTTCCAATCATGTCAGAGCAAAAAAATTATAACAAACATCTGTCTTGACACACGCACACACTCGCACTCTCGCACACAATCGCACACACACACACACACACACACATATATATATATATATATATATATATATATATAGGGCTTGCGCAGTGCCCTTTAAACTGATGCTGAAAACATATAAATAGAGGGTGGAAGCGGGACGTTAAAAAAAGTTAAGGTTTTTTTGTTAGTGGTGGCCGTTTAGAGAGACCTAAGTATAACTCCACGACGGAATAAAGAAAAATTCCAACAACTTACGGAGTTTGAACGGTTGAGAATTATCGAACTTCGAGAAGGAGGATTTTCCTATGACGCAAAAGGAGCTCGTGTTAAGCGGAACAGTTCCACAGTGATACGAGTTTGGAAGCAGTGGACCGACAAGCACCGCACAATTCGAAAAAGCGGCAGTGGAGGATGGAAGGTGACGTCAGCGTGCGACGATTGACACCTGCTCCGCATGGTGGTGAATTACCGTAAAGCTTCATCCAGTCAGTTGGCAGCACATGGGTCTACTGCTATCGATGTACTAATGTCAGCTTATATATGTATAATATATATATATATATATATATATGATATTTAATGGTAGAAGTATATACTTATAACACAATCATGTCCAAAATTAAAGTCACAAACTAAAAATATATGAAAACTGATGAACCGTTTAATGTGTTGCCACGAAATTTGGCACAGAGGCACATTGCAATGTCAAAAAGAATATAGTAACATAACAGTATGGAAAAAAAATACACTTGTGAATTAAGATACAAGTTATATCAAAAGTGTGAAATTAGGAATCAGATATAAAGCATTTACCTCGGGAAATAATAGTCTTATATGAAGTGTTAACACTTTATACTGTTATACAAGCCTCACAACGAGTTGTCATACTGTTTTATGAGGGTGTCAAAAAGTATTTGCGTCAACAAAGCTCGTTTTTTTCAAAAGTGAGACTTTCGATTCCCGAGGGGACCTGGATGTAGCTACGCTGAGAAATGGCTTTTCCTAAATCATCTCAGACATATTCAATAGAATTATGATCCGGAGACCTCGAGGGTCAATACACACAGTGAGTATCCGCTCCTTCATGAAATACATTAACAATGTGAGCTCTGCGTGGTCATGCATTATCTTCCTTAAAAATATAGTCCAACCCCACATTGCCCAAAAAATTTCACTTATGATTTAAGGATCTAATCCCTATTGCGCTATGAGTTGACTACACCCGCATCGAAAACACGAAGTGGTGTACGACTGCTTAACTTTACGCCACCACACACTAAGATACTTATGCCACCAAATCAATCATTTTTTATGAAGTAGGAGGGATAAAAGTAAACTCTGTCTCTCCTCTTCAAGTTAAGAATAGTCGAGAATCACTTCATGTGATACATTTCGACTCATTACTGAAAGAAACAAGCCCACATTCTTGTGGTGTCCACAACTCGTGTTTTCAGCTTCAGAATATCCGGTATCTTCTGTGAGATGAAGTCAAAGGGATGCACCCGACTGTACGTCGGACGTAAAGGTAATTCTCGCAAGACGGGTGCAGACTTTTTACCTGGAAGTCCTTCTTTCAGATATAGCAGCAAGACCGCGAGAAAGCTGAGGAGCCATAGTCCACCTATGTCGTCGGATTCTTAATGCTTAGTAGTTATCCTGTGCATATATCAATACTTTGTCTCGACCATGTTCGACCTTCCTGGTGATAGGACATCTTATTTGGAATTAATTCCTTTACCGGAAGACCATTTTTGGGGCACTTGTAATCATCGAGCCATCTCCACTTGAAACTATCCAGCTTCAAGCATGCCGGCATCTAAAAAAAATCATCTAAACGATTCATTCACACTGCAAATGGATTAACCTGTTTGTTTTAATGCAATATTCATAAAACTGCAGGCAAAATTTCCATATGCTTAAATAATCTGAATTCAGTAGTTGTGAAACAACTAAAGCTAAACATATTTTCCTAGACTGAAGGTTAATATTGTACTAACAATTCTTCAAAATATATAAAATATAAAATCTATCAGTTTTACTGGAGACATTTTAAAATTAAGGCGAAACACATTTTGTGACCTTAATTTTAAAAGTAATAACAGTTCAATGCCCTTATATTATAATACTCCTATAATAGTACTCCGTGACATTAGTAGTACTAATAGTATTTAGATAATTTATTAGTAGCTGGTTATAGTAGCATCAGTAGCTCCAGTAGAACTCAACTTATTGTAATCAAGAAGAAAACTAGTTAACATACTATTATTTCTTAAAATTGCAACAGGTGGAAGGAATGATCTGACGAATATCCTAGTAGCATGAAAGGAAGAAAATATTGGGGTATTCAAACGATTAGTATTAAAGTGCATTTGGATTATGCAGGAGAGAGAAAGACATCTGATAAACTGCGTAAAAGAAAATATATGCAGTGTATTTCTCATCCGAAAAGCGCTTTGAAAGTTAATAGCTTGGAAGCAATACCGTGTTTTGTCTCGAATTTATAAGATCAATAAATGTTTACTAGCAAGTGTAGGAATTCGATACATGCAGGAGAGTTGTCTATCGAGGATGTGGATTATCGTTCCATGATATTGCCCGTCGCATTGATTGAAATCCAACCACTGTCCTTCAGGTATAGAATCATTGGGTTGCTAAGGGTCATACTGAAAGCTCTTCTTTGACTAACACTCAAAAATACAGACACATTGTGAGGTCAGCTCTTCCAAACGGTACAACCACATTGAAGACCATTAGTCAAGAAATGGGCATATTTGCAGCACGCCCAGCATCGGATCATACGTTGTGACGACATTTGCAGTAGCGCGGAATTTTAGCATAGAAACCATTACTTCGGCTTCCTTTAAAAATGCAGCATAGAGCGAAACGGCTATTCTGAGGCGCCGAACCACAAAGCTGGATTCAGAAGTAACAAAATGCGGTCTTTTCAGTATTTTGATGACTATACGTGGCCGGAGGTCTCGAAGAAATCGCTCGTCACCTGCTTACATTCGATATTGGGATAGGAGTAACTTGTAAAACCAAACTGCTATATATATATATGTAATCTCTATATATGGTAATTAATATTTTTAATAAACTTAAAAACTATCAGTACAATTTTATTTTTGTGACTAAGTGTTTTTTCACCATCGAAAGCAACGTAATAATAACAGATGACCGACGGACTTAGTAATTTTGAGCCTCGGTCTAGTAACGAAGACGAAATATGATTTGACAATGTACTTTACAAACACTATCCCAACGTGAAGACTTGGATCTACGACAGATTTAATGTGCACCAGTATTCTACAAAGTAGATCTTCAGAAGCATTCAGCTTTCATTCCATGACTCTACAATGCCGGCCACGAGTTTTTCAACATGACCACGAAGTTACTGGAACCATTAATTTTTTTCACAAGATATTTCATCAAATAAACGTTAATAATGAATTTTATAAAATAGTAAAGAAAATGCTCTTTCTGAAACACTTGAAAAGTAAATATTGTTATTTAATATGAAACTGCCCCACCACACACATATATTCTCTAAGTAAGATAACAATTGAAACAACTTTCACGGGGAAAAAATTTCAAGAATAAAAGAACAATCTTTTAAGACCTAGTAACTTTTTTAAAGCTCTGTTCAAAATGCTCAACAAAAACATTCAATACATAAAATACGTTACACACATACACATTAAAGCTTTATCAGAAGGGATGCTTTTTTTATAAATAAATTCAGTTTTATGCATGCAGGACACCATTTCACTTATGTCGCTTGAAAAGAGGGGAAAAAAATCAAAATCTAAGTTAGAAATCACCAAAGCAATTGAAGTACAAAGAAACAGTCGCACATTCTGAAGAGATTGGGGGAAAAAGTATCCGCTTCTCTTATTCTGATGTTTATGTTCTTCTTCCGTCCATAAAGATTGCATTACACCGAAAAAAGTGTATCCTTTTTTTTCTTTTTTCTTTTTTTTTATCATTGTGTGTGCTTTCTATCGAACACCAACAAAAAAAGGACATCTTCGTCTTGCCGATTCGTTCGGCTAGTTTGAGTTGACAAGGTCTAGGCGTTTTCTTTCGTTCGTTTTTTTCCCTTTCTTCCCCCTCTTTTTTCCCCGCATACCACTTCCCGAGTTGCTACTTTTGTTCCTGTATCCCATTTTGTTTCCCCTCATGATACTTTCCTTGATACTCTTCTTCAGAATGAAATGATAGCTGATTGGCCTGTGCATACCAAACCGCTTCCAATCGAAATAAAATGCCAGGTACTTTCTTTAAGCACTGTTTTTCCCCCCATGCAATTTACTTTGTGTATTCTTTGACAATCAGTATTCCAGAGGCTAAAATAAGCATTTGGTAAATAAGAATCTAAATAGATTTCGTAGGTTTTGCTTCTATCGATTTTTGATCTCTGATGAAAATATCGGCTGGTGCAGTATACAAATATGAAGGTATGATACACGTTTTCAACATACATATGCATACATTTCAAAAAGTTTTCCCGATAATTTCTACTCTAACGTTACTGCCATTTGCATACAAAACGAAGCATTGATTATAAATGGTATACACAAATCAAAAATCCTATTCAAAATATTAAAAAAATGAGGAAAATTAGGAATAAATCTATTTCAAGATGGCAGGATAAGGAAAAGAAAAGAAAAATTTTGTGACAAGACCACAGTTTTATTTATCCGCCTATTTATATTTTTTACCATGAAATATTTTTGTTTTGTTTTCATTCTTAGGGTGTTTTTATTAAAGAAAAGTAGACAAAGTATGAAAAATTAGAAAACAAAGATGTGATTATGACAAATTTGTCTACCCTTTAAATTGGGGATCACATGTTTATCATTGATTTTTTTGTATTAAAAATTGAAAAGCAAGAACGTGAACGAATTACTAATAAATTACATGGTTTTTCAGTATTTAAACTTACTAATATTAAAAATTTTAGAATGAGATGTTAATTTTATGAGATATTAATTTTTTATTTGTTATACTTTTTAAGAAGAAAGAAAAATAACGTTGTTAGACACCACCCATGTACTATAAGATATATTATTTCATACGAGCAGTAATAAACCATAAAATGAGCTGAATTAAAAATTATACTGAGCACACACACACATACTGATAGATACCGTATTATTTGGCGTATAGCACGCACCTATACTTTCAAGCTCCATTTTTTAATTTCTAGGTATATTCCTCGTGTAATGCGCACCATCCGTTTTACAAATGAACCAGAAGGGTGCGTGTACAATGCTTGCATGTTTTTAAGTCATTTATTTAAATTATTATCCCAAAATTTTGGAAAAAAAATAATATACTATCGGAATCAGAACCCTTTAACTTCATTAGGTGTGTCATTTCTTTCAAATATATAGAATTTCGACCTTTGTGGAAGTTTAGTTTTTCTTATGCTCATCTCTTTTTTTCTTTATTTCTGAAGCTATCATTTTTATACTCGGAGTATATAACGCAGACCCAGAAATTTCAATCACATTTCCTGTGTTAAAAGTCCGGATTTAACGGTATTTACTTTTAAAATTTTCCAAATAATGAGACTTCCTTCAACTATGTCCCTAAGGAAGAAATAATCCAACAATCTCAAACTAAATATGGAATGAAACTAAGTATAAACATTTAGAACTCGACATCAAATATTCTTCTAAGTTACAAATTTTTTTACAAAATGGAACCACTTCCTGAACCTATCCTATAATTTTAGTAAAATTACGTAAAATGAGTAATTTTTTATAAAAAAATTGTTACAGAATGATAAACGCTGATGTTACATATATAATGTTTAATTAATAAGTAATTTCATTATTTTATGTCAATCATGCGTTAATGTCTCCCTCTAAGACAACGTGATGGCCAGTGTCAACAGACCTTATAATATCGACCTAAGCCAAGTGAAGAGGATGAAACCTGACGGACATACAACGGACCTTCAGTGGCACCAGACCACGAACTAATTATGAATCTGTGGTGGTATCTAAAATAAGCCAGTAACAACATCCGGGCAAAAGTAATCACTTTTGTCTAGTGGTATATTACGTGCTTAAGAATCTATAAGTATCAAGTATCGAGTTCTAATCTCGGACATTGGTGGCCTTGGCTGAAAAAAATACGCAAACCTTCTGATGTGCCGTGGCACCATCTACCCACAAGAACAGCAAAGTCGTTAGGCCCACTTAACGCAGCAAGCAAAGTCGTCAGACTCACTTGACGTAGAAAAAGTCGTCAGGCTCACTTGATACAGCAGTAAGAACTCACAGGCTCGCCATAACAACACAATATCTCTTTCGTTCACCTATCCACTACTAGTGTAAATTATATTAGGTATTTTTTTACAAGTGGTGAAAATGCTCAGAAGAAATGCAAGGATTATGGAAAGATAAAAAAGTAAATGTTTTTTCAAGATAAAAATGAAACTCTATTCAAAATGGAAGGAAAAGAAACTCATCATAGAAACAAATTCTTTAGCTCACGTTCGGAAAAGTAATCAACTTTTTGTTTTCTATCATTCATATTATTATACTTGACTATTTAGGAAAACGATTTTTGTAACTTATTTTTGCTTGTCCAAACCGAAAGAAGTAGTATTTCAACCATACCATTATTCACATGAATGTCATTTTAAATTATGGATTTCATTTCAAAATGTAATAAAATAAAATTGAAAAAGATAATTAATTTCTTTTTGAAGAAACTCGAAAGTTGCCAAAGTTATACCTTCCAGAAGTAATCAATGTGTAATTCAGAAAGGTTACTTAAAAATTCATTCACTAGGTATTCTCGAGCAAACATAATAAAACGTTTTTCCCAGTAAGGAAAATTCTTAACTTCACAAAAAGAATTTTACCTCATTTCTTGAAACCTTTTCTAATTTTCTTAAGAAAAACACACTCGTGAAAATCTATATTACATGTGCTTCACTTGGTTTTTTCCTTAAGTACTTTTTTTGTTATTCAAAAAATTGAGTACATTTTAAATACTAAGTGCTAAAAATCTATTATAATTTTAGCATTTTTCAATCTTTTTTCCGTGATTGAATTAAATAAATTTGTGTTTAACTTAAAAGCATTTTCTTTGCAACTTTTTTGCGAGCGTAAAAATTAAATTTTTTGATCGATAAAAGACACCTATAGAACAAAAGAAGAAAAATAAAATTGCATTCTTCTATTCATCGAATTTCGATATATTTTTGAAAATTCGTCTTTTCTGCCGATTAATATTTTGGAGAATTTTAAGTTCATTCCGTAAAATATATGGCCATTTTATTTTCAGAAGTTTTGATTTATTTTAGTAATGTAGGTTTCAATTAAAATTATTTTTATAAAGTTGTGATGATTTTTCAAGATTTATAATCTTTTTACTTTGATATAATTTAAAAAAACGTATCTACGTTGAAAATTTAACACTGAATGTTTTTCCTGTTTTACAACAAATTTACTTATACGAATGTACAAAAAATCAGCTATAGGATAATGGATCGTGTTTCACACACTTTTTATATAATTAAACTTTGCATTATATTAGCGCACTCTCATTTTCTTACATAAATTACGTTTATCAATGTGATGCAGAACTCAAAGAAAGAGGTCCTTGATATTATGTGGGTCCTATAAGTGTGGGAAACGTTCTTTCTTTTTATTCTAGGAAAAAAAACTTTAAGCTCTGAATTACTCATTTGATTAATCCACATTATTATGAAATTCAAACTTAAGCTAATACGTAGAACTCGTAACAATTCAATCCATTTATTTTTTACAAAATAGACCTTCAAGAAATCAACTTAAGATAAATAAATAAATATTTTATTAAGATTTCTTAAATAAAATGAACAATAAATACACTAGGGCCAAAATAGAAGTAGTTTTTAAATTGTACCAAAATTCCGGAAGAGAGGGAATTAAGCGGAAGGCCTGAAACTAACACTACAGAAAACAATGCAAAGCTTTAAATTTGATTAAAGCATATAGCAAAAAAAAAAAAAAAAACTCAACACATAAAGCATGGAACAAAGCAGAAAAAGCTTTTACTGACAAAATGGTATTAGTAAAAGGCATTTTCTGGCCATGAGGAAGATAAAATAAAACCTTTTCGTAAAGGATATGTTCGTTCAGCATTTCTTGAGGTATAGATTTACATTCTACATGGGACAACTGTTTCAGCGGTTAGGTGTTCTTCGGAGGTTCTTACTAGGCGTTTAACTAAAACATCTCGCACATGTTCGATGGGATTTAAGTCAGAGGAGCATGCGGGTTTATCAATTCTGCAGATATCCTGTCTCAGCAGAAAAATGCCCATACGGACGGGCATTGTTGGGTACCAAAATAAAGTTTGAGCCAATTGATCCTTATAATGTTCGGATGTGTGGAGGGATTTTTTTCCGAACAAACTCCTGTAACTAACTAGCCACTATCTGAAGAGAGTTATTCGCCCAATCGGCATAGAGCCTCTCCACAGAACCGTTTCTGGACAACCCTCAAGACTTTCCATTCCTAACCCGCAATCACTCACGCGGGGTGTTCTCTACACCCCGGATGTAATATAAAGTTAATGTATTTTAAAATGAAAATTTTGTAGGTTTAGTTTAAATTAATGTTAGTCTCATTTTTATGTAGTAAATTAAAGCATTTTATTTGTATAATACAAAAAATTAACTTGTACTTTATAAAAATGTATCATAATTGACTAAATTTTTTTTTCATATTTTAATAAACGTGTTACAAGTTTGGGTGTTCTCTACACCCCGCGAGTAACGACGTTAGCAAAAACAGGCGCGAGTGACCGCGGGCTAATGGCTGTTTTTTGAAAGAAACCGTTTCCTCTCCTATCCCTACATCAACGAAGGCTAAGAATAAGTGCTCATACAGAAATGAATTTTAACATCAAACAGAACGTGACTCAATTGATGAAATGCCCGGTCTTTGCGATCTTGACACTATTGCCGTTTGTTTCACGGACAATCTGTTGTTATTGGTACACATACGCATTTTTTTCACCAAAGCGAAAGACTCATCGTCCCACTTTCTTTCCTCGCTGACATTTCTTACAGCTGTAACAGTCATTTGGGAGGCTTTCCAAGTTCTTAAAAATGCACTTTTGTCAGTTCTGAACTCTTCTGCAATATTCACCAAAAAAATGCATCCCTCTTCAAGTTTGCCGATCATTCTACCAAGTGTAAAACTTTACTGGTGATTTCTGTTCGGAATACATATGTTCCAGTTTCATTTACAGAGGATGTCTGAAAATGCAACCTTTCTCTTTCTTAAGTTTTATTTACGTTGAACTGAGCATTCTATATGATAGCGTTCTTTTACATCCCTCTGATGGCATAGTTCTGATAAATAAATATACATCATTTTTCTACTTAGTTGCATTTCTTCTGCATAGTTTTCAAAATCCCGTTTAAAACAAATTTTTGGTTAATGATGGATAATGTATTTGTTGCTTGGGACTAGTTTATAAACATGTGCTTAAAATAGTTAAGTAGGTATAAGTAAAGAAACAAAAGTTAAATTGTACCTTCAACTAAATATAAATTTATACTTAGGTTTGGCTCATCACTAAAGGCAACATTGAACTTGCAACATAATTGCAATTTATTTTTACACACAACCCAACCCAGCAAATACCATGCATAAAGTTCTAGAAGTTAGAGTAAATATAACAAAAATGAGAGACCAAAAGGATAAATAAAAATAAGAGTTAATCTGACGGGAGTACCATTGGCCTGAAAATTATAAAAATAAGGGAGAACGATTGCAGAAAAATGTAGTTAACATTTTATTTTCTTCAATACACTTGCATTATAAAAATAATTTGAACTTCACCTCCAAAATTCATATTATAATACTTGCTGATAAAAATAACATATTGTACTGAAACATGAATTGTTACGGAGCTGAAAGACATCATTTTCCATGACAAGGATATGCCTGATTATGATTTCCCAGATGGTTAACTACTTTTTTCATGGCTCTTGTAAACACATTACAGTATATATTGGATATACCTTCTCTGCAAGTAAAAAACTATGATTGTTATGGTATTGGAATGAAATATATCATTTTGCTTTTTTAATTGCTCACCGAATATGAAAATTGATTTATCTTCACATAGTAAAACTTCATTCCGGCCCAACTAATAGGTCACATTTATTCACTACAGCATGTTCATTATCACCCTACTGTGTAAGAATGATTGAAATTAAAATCGTAAAGTAAAATTAGGAATTCTTGTTAGAGAAACAATCTCCCTATACAATATTTTGTGAATGTAATATTGTATTTTTTTGCAAACAATTGCATTTTGTTTACAAACTTGAACGTTAACCCCTTAAGTGTCCCGGGCGTGCTTACACCTCCTGCTAAGAAGGTGCTTCCAGAGCCCCGGACGTGTTTTCTCGTCCTTTCAAAGGAGTATATTTTGCATTGTACTAGTCTTTTGAAAACTGGTCCCACGGCTTTAGAATGCAATACAATAAGATTGGCACATTGATTCTAAATGATTTAATTATCTCTGAGAAGAGGTGGGGACAAATTTGAAAGAGGACATATATTCCAGGAACGATGAACCTCACAGTGTTTCTTGTTTTTTGTTTGAGTGTGCTCTTTTCAACAATTTATTTGCTCTCACTTTTGCTTACCCTGTGTAATAGGAGTGAATAGTTTAATTTTTAAATTTTTTGTACGAATATTCTGACAACTGGGTATTTTTGCACGCTATCAATGAATTGAATGTGATACTGGTTTATGTATTCACCATGTTTAAGGATATATCACACAACAGATAAATTACAAATTTTTTTTTTATAAATGTTATTTTATTAGTAATTCTAGACATGAAACTTTGTATTTTCGTTTGATTACCTTACCTTTTTCTTTTTTTAAAGTGAAATTGAACAAATATTAGGTTGAAAAAATGGTTGAAACACTTCTCTTTTCCCCCAATAAACCGCGAACAACGGGTGCATGTGCGAAAAGTGATGGCATTGGGGAGTGAATTTCTTAGATTTTCATTGGCAGTTAAGGGGTTAATAGCATTAGTTTCATTTAAATAAAACTTGGTGTAAGAAGAATGAGAAATATCTAGAATTGTTTTTAATTTCATGTGTAATTTAAATGATAATGAGCAGATATTTTATTAAGAGAACACTATTCACGAATTCTAAAAAAAAGAGGGGGGAGAGAGACAATGATATAATATATGTATAAGTGCTAAGAAGGTTACTACACGCAGTTAGTCTCCATATACATGACGTTAAAAGTAAACTTAATTTTTATTTGACATTTTTTTAAAAAATGTGAGTTAATTACAAATAATATGTGTGCATTTATTACGTTATTTCCAGCATTTTGAAAAACTATTAGTTATTTTTAAAGATTCGTACTAGAAGTAACATGTAAAATTTTTAAAATGAAACTTGTACATTTTGACTCTTATGTTTTCTGATTAACTCATTTTTCAAAACCTGCCATTGAAATATATATTTGTGCAGCATTGATAATTATGTTAAAATGTATTTCTAAATGTATTTATATAAAAAATAATTATCTTTTTCAAAATATACTATTTTGTTTTGAAATTTACACTTGAGAAACCGCAATGTTAAGTAAGAACTTGGAACTAATTAAGGTATACTGACCCAAGGGTTTTTGATTTGTAACTACTTTAGTTTGAGAAAAATTTCAAACTATATTAGCAATAAATATTTGTAAATGTTTTTCAACTTAAAAATGTAAAAATCCTTTTTTCGGCACATTTACCAGGAGTGACTCCCTTAAATAATAAAACATATATTTTTACAATACAAAAATATTCAACTTTTATGGTTAAAAAAATAGAAGTATTTTTAGAGATTGCTTAATATTGGAATAACTAGTTATAACTATTTTATAAACTAATTATCCCTTTTTAATTCATTTTGTACAATATTGATAATTTAAAACTAAAAGAAACTGACATTTTCCCACTTGTAATTTAGGAAAATAGGGTTGAAAGTACATGATTCTCATTAAATTTAAGAAGAATTGAGTTTGTGAATTTCTTATTATTTTACATTTTACATCTATGATAAACTTTAAAAGTATATCTCTAAATGGCTTACCATTTAAGGAAAATATTTATTCTAATTGATTGTCGCGAAACATTAAAATTTACTGTCATTTTTATTTTTATAATGAAGGTGAATAATATTCAATTTCCTCAGATGGTCGTTGCCTTTTACCAATAGGATAACTCCAAACTGTGCACTGTGTACACCAGCTGAGGAACTGCTCTGGAAGGTAAATAAATGATTCCTTTGACACAGCTCTCCTCTGTACCATCGCCCTGTCACAAATTGAATATGTCTGAGTTTTTATTGGGCAATGCTTACTTTCCCTGTCACTACCGCGTTCCCAAAGTCAACTATTGTAAATGGTTTCCAGGGCATAAAGAGCCATCCATCCCTCAAGAAACCAAGACATTTTGCTTCATGAACAATCTTTCTCTCTGGTACTACAACTTACTAAGACGATGATCTTCTCATTGTGTAACATTATTTTAATATTTACATATCACTTATTCTTGGTTGCTATTTCTTACAATACCCTAGGTTTCTTCATTTTCCAGTCACTCCTTATCGATTTTGCATTTTCAACGTCGTGTATTGCATGTCATCCTCACCCAAAATTGCCATTAACAAAACCATCAACAGAATAACAGATAAATGTTGTATTTATTATATCGTGACATTAAGTCCTTCTTTCCATCTTCGGTGACTCGACAGCCCAGGGTGGGCTTGACCTTCTCAAGAAGCCTTTCCCAAGCCAGACATCTTCCTGCTAATGTTCTACAATTCTTAGTTCTCAGAACTAAGAGATCTTTTTTCTAGACCGTCAAGCCATCTAAGATTTGGCCTGCTCTTTTTTCGTGTGCAATTTGGTTGAACATTGACGACCTTTTTAGTGGTGCGAACTTCCTCCATTCTGACAACGTGCCTGCTCATTTAATTTGTTATACTTTGATGAAGTTAACAACATCATACCTTTTATACGATTGATAGGTATCGAAATTTTATCTTCTTCATCACGTTCCATTTTCCTGAAATCCTCCAAAAATAAATATCAAAATTTTCTTTTCATAGATACTTATCATATTCTCATCTGTTTGAGACATGTGGACCAAGTTTCACATTCATAACTTAACGCGTATCGTTAAGTATAACTTAAAAAAAAAAATTAAAGTAACTTTTAAATGAAAATAAAATCGGGAAAGAAATTCCGAAAAAAGAAACTTAATAAATATTTTATAATTATTTCGTTTTAATAAAAAAATAAAGTATAAAAATGACCATAGACAAGAATTATTTAAAAAATTTGCAAGCAGAAATAACATTAAATCAGAAAAAAAAATATTAATAAATTTATATAAATACTTATTACAAAATTATTTATTAGTATATTCATAATTTTTTGTTATTAGATACATTATTTGTACTTGGAAATACTTTTTTAATATCTTCGTTATGTTTCTGAGATAAAAGAAGAATACAAAAATATATCAATGTTTAACACACTTTTCACAAAATGTTTAATTTTTTTTCTTGAATTATATCACATATAAAGGTTTTAGAAGTTCATGTACGGCAATGCTGTATTTAAAAAAAATTATTACTTTGCAAACTGTTTATGCACTGCACATATATATTGTAATTTGTTCTAAGTAAATACCATTGTGTTAATAAATGAATTACATTCTTAAATAAAAAAATACCAATAATAAAGCCTTTTTCATTAATTAAGGAGTCTTCAGCGAAGTTCTAAGCTATTTTAAAGGAAATATCCCGCACGCGGGCCATTTAAATTGTTGGAACTTGGGAAGAAAAAGACACAAAAAAAATTCATGGAAAAAAATCTACAAAACAAGTTAACCAGAAAAGAAATTTTTCCTTACATCCTTGTCTACTCCTTTTTTTAAGCTAGCTGATGAATTTCTTACAAAAAATATTCTCACAATTTCTATACAAGTGAAAAGAGCTTTGTCAACTGCTTGAAGAAAAGAGTTACACCTCTGAACCATGTAAGACAGTTTTTTTTTTTCGTTGACTCTTGCTCCTGTATTTTGAAAAAAAAGGACTTTTTCATTGCGTATAATGCTAAGAAAAAAGCATGTGAATTAAATGTTGAAATAACCTTAGGCGATTTCCGCTAATTTTTATACATTTCTCAATGACATAGCAAAATAACAGTTTTAAATAGAAAAATTGCAAACACATTTATTTTTATAAAAAAAAACAATTATACACACTTTACGTTTTACAACAATTGTTCCTAATATTATATTTGCATATGTATTTTTTAGTTTTTGCTTTTAATTCTGATTTAAATTATTTTAATATAAAAAAATCGGTTTCCATCTTTTAATTTCAATAAAAAATCGTGATCAAAATATAGTATGAATACCTCATATTTAATTTGTATTGATCTCATAATGTATTTATATCATACACCTTCCTTTGCAAGCATTTACTGCAGACGTGTTAATCAATATTCGCAACTAAAAACTTTTCTAGGCTCTCGGCCAAAGATGTACATTTATCCCTTACTACAGTACTGATTCTTAAATGATGAAAGTGACGGGATATTAATTACGCGAAATTCCGTACCGAGGTAATGTTTTGGGATAAAAAAATAGATATGAAGATATAACCTTAAACTTACACTGAAACTCTGTGTTTGTTCCCCTTTTCGGAAGAATCGAGTGGCATTTTTGTCTCTTGGAACAGATTACAATATAAATGCGACCTACGAAGAGCTGAGCGAGAATCAATCTCATTCTTAGAAGTTTAAGCGGAGCAGAGATTTTGTGTTGGAATGGAACACATGAAAAGCGACACGTCAATTGATGGCATTTATTTTGGGGGGGAAGAAACCGGCAAAAACCGGAATAATGTTCATCAGAATGACGAAAGTTTTCAACAATCTCCTAGGAAATTAGATACGAACTACTAATAAATCCTCCTTCATGTAGTTTGCGCCACAAAGTCACATCAGAACTTCTGCTCAACCTAATATTAAAATAAATTGCTTTTTTAATTACATATTAATTGCATTATAGCAAGAATATGTGTATTGTTTTAAATGAGGGCTAACTTAAAGAATGAAAAAGGTATATGAATATTACCAATTTAACGCATGGAGTGTGAAAATCTTTTCGTCAAACATTTCCTAAAATATTTCAAGGAAGGAACTATTTTTCTTAAACTCTAACCCCCATGATCATTTGTACATTTGTGATGAATGATGGGCTTCACATGATGCTGGGTAAAATTCTTGTATCTTGCCAAAAAAATCTACTCCTTAGCCACATGAAAGTAAAGAACGATTTATAGAAGTCATTAACTACATTGCGTTACTAAGGCAATACAATGGGCATTGCCGTTTCACATCTGAATTAAGTTCTGGTGTAGTGTGTTGTAATGATGCTATAATTTAGCTCCCGAATGTGACCAAATTAAACTGAAGCAAACAAATGGCAGCAAAGCTGTTTTAAAATGTGACCATCAAAAAAATTTTTCCGAGAGTCAATTAAGAATGGTTTTAAAAATAAGGTATCCGACTACGTTTGGAAACGTGAGACCTAAGAAGCACTTGTTAATTAATTTGATTAAAATTGAATTATATAATGCATAAAACAATAGAATAACAAACAAATGCTTTAAATGGGAGGAATGAATCTGGTTCTTCAACAACAAACTTTGAACAATTAGTATCAATCATATCAGGTTTAACCCTGTATCTCCTCTGCTAGTGCCGACTAGTTGATTTTGCCCCTTCCTTTTTTCTTTCTTTTTTTGTTGAGGAGATTGGTAACACCGTAAAAACTCCTCACTAGGAAAAAAAACAATTAAAATCTTTCTCACGACGTTCCATAACTTGAGACAAATAACTGATATATGCTTTTAAAACCAAAATTACACATGTATCCGTTTCTAAATTTTACTTTAGATCTTCGTTAGTGCCTATTCCGATTAGTTACTATTGAAATAAGACTTTTTTTTTCAATACGACCGTATGAACTGATTGTCCACTGTGATGTTACCATAGTCAAAGCATTCTCAAACCTAGTTCCATATTCTGAATTAAGGGCAATTAAGTAATGAACATAGATTGAAACGCCCTGACACATTATCTGTGTCTAATTGAGAAAATTCACGACCTCCAATATTTTATTGAGTTTAGCTTAATTCTGGAAAGAAAGGCTGAAATATAGTTCTTATTTAAATAAATTTATGCTTTCATCTTATAACTGCAAATAAATCTCATTAAATTCAGTAAATAAATACTTTAATGCGTACAATCTATTTGCCACTTGATTAAATTTTCGTTTAAAATTAAAGTTACAATCTGATGTAATGCCAGCCACTATCATATACCCCAATTACATCGAATGAACCCACGAATTATTTTTTCGCTTACGGAGTCCCCTTGTAGGTCATCATAGACCGTAAGTGTTGATATAGACCACTTTGGGAAAAACCCCACTATTTTAGACAAAATTATAAATGGTTGTGAGACGGTATTTCCCTTAATATATATTTATTTTTTCTACTGGATGCCAATTTACTTGGAATGTTGATGTTTTGTTTTATCTACATTATAAAATTTGAACAAATATACAGAATATTTCATCACGAAATCTCAACCCAAGCATTGTTTTTTTTCACAGAAAAGCTTACATCAGAGCCCTATTTCAGCCGTTAGCCAACTAGAGAATTTCCTTATGAGGAATATTATTTTTTTTTTTAATTAAAATAAACACATTTTTTTCCCAATTCCATTATAAGTCAAGATGTAGATCTTTTAGCAAAGAAAAAAAAATATACTAAATAAAAACTAAGAAATTCTTAAAAGGTTTCTTAAAATTCAGAAATATTCCCATTGGTTTGGAAGCCTGTAGTGTGTTTATATATGTCCGCTACTGGCAGCCAAACTATATAACAGTAATATATTATACATATATATATATATATATATATATGTAATAATATTCCAGTAATATAATCCTTTTAAATATCTTTTAATAATCTGGTCCATCCCTTCAGGACCCACATTTTAGTAATAAATTAGCCAGCCGGCTAACGAGAGTATTTTAAACTACATCTAGCTATCCACTCAGATCATGTGATTTGAGCCGCCTATAAAAACTGAGATTCCTGGAGACCCTCTCTCTTTCGCTTCTGTATTTTGTTTGCGTCAACATGTAACCGGCTGCAGCTTGGTTTGTGTCGGTGTATTGTGTCGTCCTTGTAATGTTTTATGTGTGTCAAGATGTGGAAAAAAATAGCTTTAATTAATCACAAGACTGCCTCATCAATCCTATCTAAAGAAAATATCAACCATCATAAATAGTAACCATATAAATAATACATTTCATATATATATATATAAAAAAATATATATATATATATGTGTGTGTGTGTATGTGTGTGTGTGTTTTAATAATAAATTAACCAAAGCTGAATAAAAAAACAAGTGAAATGAGTTTTGCCACCTTTATGTGCGAAGGTGAATATGGCATTCGGTAAGGTGAGAAAAATGATGAAATTAATATTGAGTGCGAGTATATTTGCATTAAATGGAAGAGCGTTGAATTGCTTATTGTGTTGGGGCAGCAAGTAGTGCATCCACACTTTGACCAAGGGTATTTTGGTGTAACTCGATTGAATATTAACGCCACATTTTGAAGCTCCACGAGAAGGCATATGACCTCTTAATTTTAAATCTCGTTCAAATGACATTGTTATCTTACTTTTTAAACTTTCACAGCACTCTAACTTGGGAGTTTGAAGACTTGAAAGATTCAACACACTTTAGTCTCTCTGAGTAGAAGTTTTTTTAAATTATTTTCAAATTTTTTTTTTAAAGCAACAAGGATAGAGACTACTACCGACAAAAGTATCTTTCAGGACAAGTCAGCAGTGGTTGGTTTATACAGGGTAATTAGTTTCCCAATACCATGGACGTTTGATAATCGATATTTCGGGGAACAAGTATGTAAAGATAGAAATGTTGTCTAATAGATAGGGAAGAAATCTTGAGCTGCATTGTGGTTTTGCACTATTATTTTAGAAAAGGCGCTAGAACTAATCCGTGATGGTAAAGGAAAAATACAGGCTTCAAACTCTCAGAAGTATAGCGTTTGCATCTCATCACATACTAAGCAAGGTGGACTCCAATCAATGAAGCTATAAAATATAATCAGAATCATTATAACGATGTATAAAGCAATAGTTATAAGCGTCCTTTCACCACGGTGCAATCATATTGTAATTTGATCAGATTGTACTGCATTTAGGAGCATTTATTCGTCTGTAAAGTCAATTTAAAGGCCATTCAGTTGTCCATGTTCGCTATTTAATATACCGTTTCAGATGCAAAAGACTGAGAGAAAAAGAAACGCAATATGTTCCGTGCACATGTTTCCCTCGATTGCAAATAGGGTCAAACGGTATGTGTGAGAACTTATTGTTGCGCATTTAACACAGTGTTATGATAGGGAATGGGATATAACACTGCGTCCTCTATTTACAAGCACAAATGTTTCTCATCCCAAGATGTAGGGATGCGACTACCCAAAATAAAATAAAATTGAATATGAAGTAAAAAAAAAATTAATGTGACATTAAAATTAAATTTTTACATTTTTTCAGATTGCAATTCATGGTACATTCCTAGTACCTATTTAAAATGCTTTCAATTCAAAATTGTTGCTGATTTAAGTATGTATTACTTTCCCGCAAAAAGCAGCATCATGCGATTTTAATTATATTTTCCGTTTGATAAATCAGCCTTTTCTTACGACTTCTAAATTAACATAGGCAATGCAGTAAGTTATTATTTTTTTTTACTTAAAGATACATTTTAATTTCTTTCATTAATTTCTTACGGACTTTTTTCAGCTTCTTCCTACGCATTGCGATGATTTTTTGTGGTTATTCTTTATATTAATTAAGATAATACGAAAATGATAACTTCGTAATTAACTATCTTTTTAATTTCTCATTTTAATTAAGTGGAATAAAAACTTACCTATACAAAAAAACTCTTAAATTTTGTGAAGAAATATTTTTTATATATTTATATTTTTTTTCGGGATATTCCTCTTAGAAGAATCTAAAATATATTTAATAACTACATAAAATTTTTATTTCGCCTAAAACTGAAATGAGTAGATAATATCACTTAATAGTATTAAATGCAAAAATTATTGGAAGAACAAAATTATCAATAAAATTAATAAAACTCTTTATTTTCTCAAAGCACATAATTAATATTGTATTCTTGTATTTTAGTTCCTGTTCATTTACGAAATATTCAGTGATTATCACGATAAAATAATGAGTTTTTTCCCAGCATTCTTATTTTTTTTCTGAATTGAGTGGATAAGTTATCCTCTTTTCATTTCTTCCTTTGAATAAATATATGAGTATGTCGACTTCCTTCCGATTAAAATAGTGACATCGAAAAAAAATAGTCGCTTTTGAAGAGCACACAAATATCGACAACAGTAAAATGTTTAGTAAGCAAATGGACTTTAAAATGTTACAAAAAATAGAAAATTAGTTTCAATGATATATCAGCATCAATTTATTTTTCCTTTTTTTTTTTTTACATCTCAAAACAATGTAAAAGTCACAGTATGTAAATCTTAGCTCTCACTGCAAAAGTTTAAAATGAGAACACAATTATTTATTACCCATTAATTAAAAATGACTTAAGGTTTTGAGAGAAAAGTATAAAGATTGCCCCCCCCCCCCAAACACAATACTTTGATTCAAAAGCATTTAAAATCAAAAAGTACTATTCAAATGAAAAACGACGAAAATCACTCACTTCGTTTTTACACTACGTACGTTTCCTTTAGCTTCTATAATTATAATGACTTTTTTTTATAGCGACAATATTTGTATCCACAAGAATTAAATTCTCCAGGATAGCGAGAAATTGCACTACGCTTTTGAATTTTATTAGAACTATGAGAAAAAATTTAAAAATTTGTTTTATAATATTCATCTTAATAAAACTGTAAAATATTAATTTTTGAACAAAATACTTTAACACGTCATACTCTGAGCAAATTATAGCACATGTATAAAAATATTGAAGAATCCAGCAGTTCCAAAGAAAAAGTTTTGGATTGCGTGTTTATGTAATGTTTGTGGTATTGCACCAGATCCTTAAGGTAAAACAGTAAACATTTTTTCTGACATTTTTACGTTTAAGTTAAATATGATAATTATTTAAGGAAAAAATACTTCAAATATCCATCGTATCCATCCAGTGATTCAAGTGACAAAATCCAAAAAAATAACAATTAATGTTTCTAATAAATAACGTAAAGTATGAAAATTAATTAAAGTATTATTTATGACAGTGCTGCTCAAATTGTGGGCCGCGCCCCTCTAGGGGCGTGAAATCTCTACAAGGGGCTCGAGCATATTGAAAGTTCGAAAAAAGATTATTAAAAAAAATATTAGTTTACTGAAATTAAACAAACAAAATACAACATTCTGGCATAGTAAAAAAAATAACACACGTATACACTGATGTAATACACTTATAAATATATCAGAACTGCTCACAATATATTTTACAGTTAAATTAACAGTACTAAGTTAAGAGCAAGTTTAATAGTACCAGTGATTCCATTGGCTTGTCACATATAGAATTATATACAAAAATCAACACTTTCTTCACTCTCTTGATAATGTGTACCATCTGTAATTAATCCCTTAACTGCCGCTTCCTGTTGCATCGTTTTCCACGTAAGCATGTGTATGTGATGAATTGGGAGAGGGGGATAAAAGAATTAATTAAATAAATACTTCGCAAACACTGTCAAAGTCCTTTTATTGCATTCCAAAGTTCTTTTATTGCGTTCGGAATAATTTTATAGATAGAAGTGCACAAACATATCGTACTGTAGAAATACGTATACAGGGTGTTTCATAAATGATGGGAGTAACTTTAAGGGGTGATAGTACACATCAAGACGAGTAATAGTAAATAGGAAACCAAGTGTCCCAAACGTCTTCCGAAGGAGAAAGGCGCCATCAAAGTTTAGGGTCCTAAATTTCAAATGATCATAAAAAACGGAAAAAAGGATCGATTCATTTGCGGTTTTCACTAAAATCATTCTTTAAATTAGTATTTTCTTTAAAAAAAGTTTCAAAGACAAAGTTAAAAAATGGCATTAGAGGGCGCTCTAGACTTTGGAGTACCGAACAACTACCTTTTACCAGTATTTTTTTATTTTGTTAAATGTTTACAAAAGCTTAGATTTTAACTTGAATTTTGAGCGCAAAATTGAAACCATCGGAGCGGTTAAGTGGCGCAAATGTAACCGCGTTCAGGGGGGGGGATTGAAATGCTCGTATGTAATGATCAAAATAAAAAAACGATAAAGCAAACTTTAAGAGGCGATAGTACAACGCCAAAACAAGCAACATTCATCAAAGAAATCATACTCGTAATTTTAACCCGAAGGTGATAGAGGGCGCTGAAACAGATTTCGTTTTAAGAGACAAAAAAGGAAACAAAGAACATTTACGTTATAAAAAATTTTTAATTAGAAATGATTACAATAGCTGTTCGAAACACTGACCGTTAGAGGCGATGCATGCGGTACAACGGCGAAGAAGGGATTCACGAACCCTCTGAAACATGCCAGGAGTATCGCGCACCTCTCCTGCAGCTGCCGAAAGTCTGGCGACGAGTTCTTCTGCAGATTCAATAGGAGTCTCATACATAAGACTCTTCAGGTGTCCCCACAAAAAGAAATCCAGGCATGAAAGATCGGGCGATCGCGCTGGCCAAGGGACAGGACCACCTCGCCCAATCCATTGATTTGGAAAGGTTGCGTTTAGATAATTTCGCACCTCTGGTGCAAATGAGCTGTGCTCCATCCTTCTGGAACCACATTACTCGCCGGATACGAGGGGGAACATCTGTCATCATTTCCGGCAGCACCTGTTGCAGAAAGGTAAGATATTTTTTTCCATCCAGGCGTTCTGGCAGAAGATAAGGTCCAAGTAGATGGTCACCAATTATTCCTGCCAAAACATTTATGGAAAATCGTCGCTGATATGCATGTGTAGAAGACGCATGTAGATTTACATCTGCCCATTGGTGGGAATTGTGGGTGTTAAATGTACCGTCACGTGTAAATGTACATTCATCTGTAAAAAGCACAGTTTGCACCAAAATCGGGATTTAGGGTGTTCTGCAGATACCAGCGAGCAAAATCCATTCGACGAGGAAAATCCCTTTGAGTCAGTTCCTGGACTCGTTGGACATGAAAAGGATGCATACTTTCATCCTTTAGTACTCGCCATGTCGTGGAGGGTGATACTTCAATTTGACTAGCCACTGCTCGCGTGCTTGTATTTGAATAATCAGCCACCATATCCAGAATTTTTTTCCCACAGCTACCGTTCTGTTAGACTTCACACGGCCTGCATTTGAACGTGCACAAAAAAAGGATCCTGTCTCACACAACTGTCTGTGCAAACGCACAAATGTTTTATCATTGGGCAACCGCCTGTTGGGAAACTTTTTTCCGTACAATCGTCGCGCCTCTGCACTATTCCCATTTGCAGTTCCGTAGATGAAGTGCATATCAGCATTTTCTTGATTATTGAAGGGCAACATCTTTCATTACGTTTGTACCGTGATTTACACTTGCACACTCGGGTCAGTGGCTTTTATATTAATAACAATTTGCATATGCGTTCTTCTTCCCTTCAATTTCATGTTCTTCTTCCAGAAACTTGCAGCTATAACGCTTGCATGGATAAAATTTGAAGATGCTCTAACACGTTTGCGTTTGAATTCAAATCATGCATTTTCTAATCAAAGTTGATTGTCTTTATGTTGAACTATCGCCTTTTAAAGTTTGCTTTATCGTTTTTTTATTTTGATCATTACATGCGAGCATTTCAATTTTTCCCCCCTGAACGCGGTTACATTTGCGCCACTTAACCGCTCCCGATGGTTTAATTTGCGCTCAAAATTCAGGTTAAATCTAAGCTTTTGTAAACATTTAACAAAATAAAAAAAATACTGGTTAAAGGTAGTTGTTCGGTACTCCAAAGTCTAGAGCGCCCTCTAACGCATTTTTTAACTTTGTCTTTAAAACTTTTTTTAAAGAAAATACTAATTTAAAGAATGATTTTAGTGAAAACCGCAGATGAATCGATCCATTTTTCCGTTTTTTATGATCATTTGAAATTTAGGACCCTAAACTTTGATGGCGCCTTTCTCCTTCGGAAGACGTTTGGGACACTTGGTTTCCTATTTACTATTACTCGTCTTGATGTGTACTATCACCCCTTAAAGTTACTCCCATCATTTATGAAACACCCTGTATATACGTCAGAGGCAATTAAAGCTTTGGCTGAGCTAGACGTTTATATACGTGGGTGGCACTTGTGAGGTTAAAGTTCTGTAGTAGTTTTAGCTTCCAAGTTATAGTATTATCGAATTCAATTCAATTTTATTGTATGGAGGGGGCACGAAGAATATTATGATTGATTATTGGGTCAGGAATGTTGAAACCTTGAGAGACACTGACTTAAGAAAATCATCGTTACATATTACCGTATTATCATTGCAGCTAAACAATTCTTTTCTTCCCACGCACACATTTTGGAAGTAGCTATTTATTTAACTCGAGCATTATACATTTTTATATTTTTGTTGCACTGAAAGCGTAAATGTTTACCTGTATGGACTGTGGTGCTCAAAAATTTTTCAAAGGAATTTTTTACTTTCTACTTAGTTTTATACAAATATACAATTTATTCCAACTGTCGGCTTAAAATATATTGGTATTCAAAATAAGAGAAATTTTTAGATCTTGTCGGTTTTCTCTAGCACTACAGACATGATAGATTTTAGTGAAACTCGATACGTATATAGTGCTGATATAATGGAAAACAAAGAACCATTCAATGCTTACAATATAAACTCATGATCGTGCGTAACACTCAACGAAGTCGGAAGGTATGAAACAACAGTTGCAAAATATAACAAAAAGACAGGCCTCAAACTGTAATTTTATACTGGAAATAAGGAAATTTATGAGTTTTTGTGGCAATTCATCATACTTGTACAGCAACTGTATTTTCAGGCATTGGATGGTTCATATAGGGGAGGGGGGGGGAGGTTCAACCACACTGTCCAGAGAGTCACAAAAATGCTGTATAGGAATGAGATATGGAGATTTCATTGGCCAGTGCATTCAGCGAATATAATCACTTTTCAGAAACTCATCAAACAGATAAGCTCTCTGTCGCCTCACGTTGCCATCCATTAAAATATATTCAGGGTCAACTTCATCCGTAAAAAGCAAACGTATAGCTAAAGATCTCATCCCTATACTTCACAGCAGTTACAGTACCTCTTTCAAAGACATGGAGGTGCTGTAGCCATTAAACGCCTTGCCTATCCAGATCATCAAGATTTCATTGCCTTAATGTTCGATTTATTGGTCAGTGGGGGGCAGGTAGTAGTTCCCTGGCTCTCTCCATATGAAAGAAAGGCGAGAATCACTGGTTAAACTTAACCGCAACTCATCCGTGAAGAGAACGGTCATCCGTTGGTTCATGCTTCAATATCTATGTTTTCTGCATCATTTTAAAAGGACTTTCCTTCTTGCAGAGTTTAGTTGGACACAAACAACAGCTCTCACTCTCCTTAAGGTATCCGACTGGTTGCGACAACTTTATTTTTTTAAAAAAAAAGAGATATGGGGATTTGTTTGTTATTCTTAGATTTATTTAATGCATTTTAAGAAAAATGTGCTAAAATTAGGAAGATAAAAAGAAATTATTTTCACTAAAATGGGAAAAATCGGTAAAAATTGACAAAAAATAGCATAAACGCGGCCCATTCTGCACCAAAGGTTTATGAAAAATTTTCATTTTTTTTTCAATCTAATGTGTTGCTATATTATTCAATTTTGAAATGACCTTCAGGATAAGAGAAATTTTCCTTTTTACAAAAACTAGAGCACTTTATCTCAGTTACTATATGAAAATGCTTAAAAAGTCAGTTATTATATTCATATAAAGGACTGTAAATTTTGTAATAAAACAGTGATCGATAAATCTGAAGGTTAAAGCAATTCTACTATTATACAAAACTTACAGGAAAATTTCAGTTAATTATGTTCTAAACTTTTTTAGCAATCGCTGACTCCATTTGATTATTTTCAAAAAATCACATTTCGAGTAAAACGCGTTTTAAAGTATGACATCTTGCTTAAAGTACATCTGCTGCTTTTACTAAAACACTTGTAGTTTGTTCTAATGAACGGAAAATGATGAATTTTGTATTTTTATAAATCTAATAAGATGGCCCATAAATTAAAATTATAAAAAAAAATTGTCAATTTTTGGAAAAATTCACAGTTTTAGGGTAGTTTGATACCTTAAATATTCCAGAAACAGTTACCCTTGAACCTTATTATTCAAATAGCTCTACCCCCCATACATATACACTAACGTATTCACACAAAATATAAGCATACTTTCTTATAGAAGCAGTATTTATACATTTAGTTCAAATCTTTTCAAGAAATTCGACTAAATATGCAATTTTTTCTAATTTTGAGAGAACACCAGTGTGATTAAAAATCTCTATAATATTCAGTTCAAAACTTTAGTATTCCCGCCAGAGATTTCACCAGCATTTTTAAAGCTTTGAAATCATTTTTGAAACAGAATTATTTAACAAAAAAGTAAATGATTTCGAAAATTACTAGTATTCATTAATAATGGCATTATATATAAGGTTTCTGAACATTAAAAGATGGATTAAAAATGAACAAAGATATTCTCTTACAATTTTTTGTTCTGTGAGGAGAAGATTAAAAGTTATGTTAAATGAAATGCAATCAAAATAGTGCAGCATCCACGTTTTTCAATATTCTCGTTTCAAAATTCCTTCACCACAAGGTCAAGAGCAAGTTTTTGCATAGTTTTTCGAATTTAAATTTACAACACACGTACAGCATAAATTTTGGAATACCTATGGACGTAATTCATTTTCAGGATCCACAATTTCTAAGTGTATGATGTGTTTCTGATATTAGGAAGTTAAATACAAAATCTGATCGCCCTTCTAGAATTTGAAATGGCATTACTCTTACAGGCAGATTATGATGTGTAACATATTGCGTAATTCACAAACAATAAAACTTGTAAAAAAAACCTTTGGTATTTTCTTTATGGAACATGTGAAATTGCAAGTTTTTCTGTGTCACAAATTTTGTACAAGTAAAGTTTATGTGTATATTAAAAGCTTGCAATTATCTTATGAAGGTCATAATAAGGGGAAAAAATAAGTGAAACAAATCAGAGACTATCAATATTTAAAGAATATCATTCTAATATTTTTATATAATTGTTCAGTAACTATAATTTATGTTCTTTAATAGAAGAAAAAGAAAAGGAACTTGCTGTAATTATACGATAGATTGTGAATATTTTCCAAATACAACCTGTATATAATCCCATGGTTAATAAATGCATTATATGCTTTACTGCTAAATAATGTGCAATGGTTATTGAGAGAATTTCATAAAACATAATATGACACCTGCTCGCTCTCACATTGTTCAATGGTAATAGTCAGTGACATTTTATATTTATATGGAACGTGTCTCAGGTTTAATGAGATTATTGATTATTTTTCGCAGTCTTAATAATCATATTAAGACCCAACTTTCTCATAACTTTTTTTCAGCCAAGTAATTAATGAACTCTTGTAAATATTGTTACTTTATTATGCTAGGATAATTGATAAATAATGTGAACAATTCATTAACTTGGCTTCTATTACTTAAAATTAAATATAGAGTTTCATTAATAACATTTGAGATAATTTTTTACCCAGTTTTGAAGTAACACGTTTTAATTTCCAGATTATATTATTTTAAATTATCACATGCAATATTCTACTGCATTTGTAAATAAATGCAATTGTTATGACATTTAAGATGTAATTTAATTTCTAAAATATAAAGCAATACTTTGTTTAGTGCAATATGACTTTAAGGCATCCAATTCTTCTAAAATTGTGAATTTTGCAAAAAAGTGACAATTATTTATGATTTTATGTTATAGGTCCATCTTGTTATATTTATAAAAATACCAAGTTTATTGTTTTCCATTCACAGAGCAAAAACTACAAGTGTTTTTGTAAAAGCAGATGCCATTACTTTAAGCAAAATGTCATACTTTAATACGCGTTTTACTCAAAATGTGTGTTTTTTTTTAAAACAAATACTCAAACGGGGTCAACTATTGCTAAAAAAAGTTTTGAAATTATTTAGCTGAAATTTTTTGTGTACGTTCTGCATAAAGTGGAATTGTTTTAATCTTCAGATTTATCAATTACTGTTTTATTATAAAATTTACAGCCCCTTTTATGTTAACATAATCACTATATGTTTAATCAATTTCATATAATAAAAAAATAAAGTGCACTAGTTTTTATACAAATTAAAATATCTCTTATCACAAACGTCATTTTAAAAATGAACAACAAAACAACACATCAAAATTAAAATTTGAAAATCTGTTCAAAAACTGTTGGTACAGAATAAGCCACGTTTAGGTTATTTTTTGTCAATTTTCATCCATTTTTTCCCATTTAGGATTAATATTTTTTCCGATTCTTAGTTTTAACATATTTTTCTTAAAATGTACTAACCAAATCTAAAAATAACAACACAAAAACCCATCTCTCTCTTTTTTTAAAATAAAGTTGTCGCAAATAGTTGGGTACCTGAAGACACTATAGATATCATATATTGGGATGGTTAAGAGATATTGTTCTTATTGGCATGAAAACGTCAAACTTTTATGAAAAAAATTTAATTAGTTATTATTTTCCTGTGTAAAAATACTTAACTTAAAAGTATTTTATCATAAAACTTGCAACAATATATTTTCTATTTTGCATTTTGCTTTAAAAAAAATATGTATTGTGTTAATAAATTATAGAAAATAATCAACTAAAATATTTTAAGCTAAACTTACACAAAATTAATTACAGGAAAATTTATAAACAAGCAATGAAATAGTTTACTTTTTTTCACTTTTGAGTAGCAACTAAATGTTAAATTTTATTCCATGTAAAAAGTTGGTGGCAACTAAAGGACATTTTTTTCAAAGAATAAATTATTATATTGTATCAGTTTACAAAATATTGACCCAAAATTTGTTTTCCAATATATTTTTCATTCAATTTTTACTTAAATATTATACACTCATGTCCATAAATTAAGGATAATTCAGAATCACACAGAAATTAAACTCTAAAATAAAAATTTCACCTGTAGAATTATCACAACACATCTTGAAGAAGAATATGCAAATTACAGGAAACAACCAGATGGCGCGGATAGTATGTCACAATGACGAGAGCGTAAGAGAGTGGTATATAAGGAATTGTGGCAAAGAAGTAAAATTGTTCACAAGCTCTTTAAAAGCCTTTCAGTGAAATAACCGCATAGTTATGGCACAAAGGAAGCATTTGGATGATTTGTTACGTGATAGAACTATTGGACGACTGGAATGTAGAAGTATCCGAGGAACTTGGTATCGCCCAGAGTGTCATCTCCAGGTTTTGGCAACGATTCCAAGATAATGGTAATGTGAATAGATGTTACAGAACAGGTCGTCCACGAGTTACAACGACGAATGAGGACCGGCATTTGGCAGTTACTGCCAAAAGAAACAGACAGAACACAGCATCAGACCTATCTCTTCAGCTCTCTTCAGCCATAGGTACTACAGTTTCAAGGCAGACCTTGTACAGACTCTTAGGCACATTGGTCTATATGCTCGTAGGTCTGTCAGATGTGTTCCCCTTACTGCAACTCACTGTCGCCTGCCATTAACCTGGAGTAGAGAGCATGCATTTTAGACACCTCAGCAGTGGTCTTGTGTGATGTTTTTCGACGAGTCTAGGTTTAGTTTGCAGTCTGATTCTCGCGGACTTTCATATGGAGAGCGCCAGGTACCCGTTACCACCAAGATAACACCATTAAACGACATTGTTACGGTGGTGCAGGATGGCTCGTTTGGGGAGGAATTATTCTTGGTTCCAGAACTGACCTGCATGTTCAGAGTGTAACGATGACAGGTCTCATCTATCGGGATGTCATTCTGGAACAACATGTACGTTTGTTTCGGAGCGCCATGGGTGCTGAATTTCTGTTTATGGATGACAACGCCCGCCCTCACCGTGCATACATTGTAAACGAATGCCTTCAATCGGAGGATATCACCCGTATGGATTGGCCAGCATACTCAAAGGACTTGAATCCAATGGAGCATGTGTGGGATATGCTTGGCCGACGAATTGCAGTCCGTCAACTCCCTCCCTCCTGTCTACCGGAGCTTCGGAGGGCATTGCTTTATGAGTGGTGTAATATTCCCCAAGATCAGATTGATAATTTGATACTCAGCATGCGTAGGCGTTGTAAGGCCTGTATTACATCGTCCGGGAGACATACTCCGTATTAACCATCATACTATCCATGTTATACTGTTTTTTGTAAATAGGTTCTTTTTTGAAATTTGCTATAGGGAATAAAAATAGCAATTTTTATTATGTCAAACATATTGCATCATTTTCCCTCTTTACCTTTTGTTTAATAAATATACTTTACAAATAAGTCAAATTTGTTTTGCTTATGTCTCTTTCTTTACCTGAACCTCATTATCCTTAATTTATGGACATGAGTGTGTATTATATATATATATATATATATATAGCGTGTCCAAAAAGTATGACTACACTTTCAAAAACAAACAAGGATTTTCACATATAGTTTCTCTATTTAATAAAGATAATTTAAAGTTTATGTTTATTGAAGTTTAAACTAGATGAAGCAATTATGTATATACCGTCAACTCTCGCTAATTTAAACATTCGATAATACGATCCTTCCGTTAATTCGAAGTTTATGCTCAGCCCATATAAAAACTCTTGATATTTCGAACTAAAATACTATGTTTTGGTGCATTCAATATTTGAAAGTAAAATCCGTGGCTCTCGCCAGACAACAACACGCAATAATTCGAAGTTTTCTTATACAGTTCTCGACAATTCGAACACTTACTATCTAGAGTCCTGTAGCAAACATGTTGTAGCTTACATGTTTCGTGTTGTATTGTCGCTTTGTGTCTTAATGCCTGTAACGTGCCTGTAACGTTGCGCCTTTAATGATCATCGGTCTGCTACCTATTTTTGTGTTTCCCGGTTGGGCAGTCACAAAGACAGTTTTATTCTTTTCTTTCTTTAAGTGGAAAGTTCTGGCCGAAGCTGTTGTCAGCCACCCATATATTTTGTTTAACACACGTGGCCTTGTTACATATGTGTTCAGAAAGGACGGTCCACTAGTGCGACGGACTGACTTGACGATTTATGAGCTCAATTGTGAGACCTGTCGCATGTGTCACCAAACAGAGCATGGTCTGACTGGACCCTACCTTGAAGAACCAATGATGTTGGGGATAGTGTCTGAGGGCGAACTGGGTGCTAACCGATTTTTTTTCCAATCAGGAATGGAAGCGATTTGATGGGGAGTGAAAGAGTATTGTTCGAGAATTACAACATAAGTGTTTTGCTTTATAATACAGGATTTTAAATTTATGTGTAATACTTATACTGTGTAATATGTACTTTTTAAAAATATTTAAAAGTAATAGTATACATGCGTAACAATCATTGTTTTGTTACACAGCTTAAAATTTAAATGTTATAGAAAAAAATGCACTTTGTGTATTTTGTGAGTTTTCTCTTACCTTCTTGATAATTCAAAGTTTTTCATTGATTCCTTCCGTCAACTTCGAATTATCGACAGAGTCGACCGTATACATATACCACGGTCTGTAACATTCTCGTTTCAAAATGGCTTCGCCACAAGAACAAGTCCAAGTTGTGAAATGGTTTATCGCATTTAAATCTGCAGCACACATACAGTGTAAACAGGGCGGCGCAACACTGAATTTCAGCAGGGAGAAAGAGATTTAACTGAAATTTTTTTTCAAGCAAAGCATAAGAAGAGGAGGTCTTATACCATGGGCATCTAGATCTCTAGGCTTCAAAGACTTCTTATGGGGACTTCTTTTTAGACTACTTATGAGGATGAGTGAAAAGATTGCTTACCAATCCCTGATTCGTAACATTGACTATTTGAAAAGACAAATTACAGCGGACATTCAAAATGTTGATCCTGAAATGCTTCATGAAACATGACTCGAAATCTTCTATATACCCGAAGTTTATCACATCCTTACACTGCTAGCAATTTCAGGGAATCCCACAATTTCAATAAAAGCGTTAAACCAAAACAGCATTAAGCGGGTTCTTACTGTATATACACTCAAGAGCCAAAACATTATGACCACCTTTCAATAACGAGTCGTCCCACCTTTAGCACACAACTCAGCTTCATCCCACCTTGGCACGGATGCCAAAAGTCCTTGGTATATGGCCGGAGACAAATTAAACTAGATGTTTAAGCAACGGTCACGCAAATCCGAGATATTGCGAATTTGTGGTCTTTGAACTCTGAGCAGCAGTCCCATGACATCCCAAATGTGTTCTATCGGATTGAGATCCGCTGAATTAGGCGGCCAGGACATTAACTGGAATTCAGCATCATGTTCCTGGAATCCCTCCAACACAATTTTAGCCTTTTGACACGGAGCGTTGTCCTCTTGTAACATTCTATTTCCAGCTGAAAAAACAGAGGTCATGTAAGAGTGCAACTGGTCCATAATGATGTTCAGATACCCCGTAGTATTCATGGTTTGCTCTATCACAACCACGGGTCCCAGAGACGCCCAACAGAACGTCCCCCAAAGCATAATACCGCCATCACTCCCGATGACCTTTTTTCTTTGATAGCATGTGGACCTTTAACACCATGTCGTCTACTGTTGGTTTTCACCGTCATTCATCCACTTTGTATAAGTACTAACAACTGTAGATCGCGAACAACCCGCGAGTCGTTCAGTTTGGGAAATACTTGTTCTGAGCCTTCGAGCCATTACAATCTGACCTTCATCAAAGTCGTTTAGATCCGCAGCCTTTCCCATCACACACAGAAGTAAATGAAAGAATGATTCTTCAGACTCTCCAGAAGCAGGTAAATACCACTTCCACCTGATCACGTGCCTTCCACGTCATTCAGGTGAGTCCATTGCAAAATGTAGGAGTGCTTATAATGTCTTGGCTCTTGAGTGTAGATATGTTGTGTGGTCATTTGCGAGCACGTTGAAATCATGAAATAAAGCATTATAAAAAAAGGAACTTTGCCATTTTCATTATGGAAAATATAAAATCGTACGTATATGTGCTCGTCTGTTTAATTGCATTTAATATTTGCAAGTGTAACAAAAACTTTTGGACACCCTGCTTATTCAGAACGAGTATAAATTTAAGTTTCTAGCAATTATTATATAACGCAACATTTTACAATAAATAGCCTTACTAATATTATAAACACGAAAGTTTTGATGTATGGATGTATGGATGTTTGTTACTTTTTCGCGCAAAAACAACTGAAAGGATTTTAATGAAACCTTACAATAGTATAGCTTATACATCAGAATAATAAATAGGCTATAATTTATAAAGATATTGTGTGAAGTTTTCAATATATAACGATAAATTTCAATTAAGTGGGAAACAAAATCTGCCTCCTGAAAGCTATTCTGGCGTGCGTTGAAAAAACCGTTAGAGTTATACGTATATAATCATATATACAAAAAATCTCGCGACAGTATATATCTATCTTTTATGTGTAAGCAATTATCGCCAAAAAATTTAAACTTAAATGCAATAAAAAATGATCATTTATTTCAGTGCACGTCTTTTTTTTTTATGATTTTATTATCAATCGATCAATATGATAGTAGGCAAATGTATGTATCCTTTTTTTAAAAGGTTTTTGTGCAATATTTTTTGTTGTAGTTCCCCACCAGGTGGTGCTATAGCATATCAACTTCTGCACCATTTAATCTATCGCCAACTTGCCAACATTATCACCCAAAATGATGCCAACTTTTCTCTATCAACAACATTTCGTTAAGTTTCCATTGAATCACCCTTATATTATAATGAACGGCATTGCTTGCGAATATTACAGTTTTAACATAAAATAAATACAACAAAAAGTAATATTAACGTATTACTCATCCAGATATAAATTATTTACACTATTTTAAGCGTTCATTACACTAAATTTGTAACAATGTGTTATTTTTGCTGAGCAGAGATCAGCTTAGGCAGGTGTTTTCAAAAATCGGCCCACAAGAGAATTCCGGGGCGTTATAATTTTTTAAAAAGTCTATTTATCAGCTATTAGATCTACAGACTTCAAATGTAACAAATATGCTCTTTTTCAGCTAAAATATAAAAAAGTATTTTTTGTTATATTTGCAGTTTACGTAAAATTAACTCATTAAAAACTTTTTATCCTTCAATTTGTATTGTTTAACTTTTCAATTCACCCATGCAAGGGACGGGTACATCAGCTAGTACAAAATATTCGGAAATAAAATTCACAATAATTTGCAAAAATATTAAACAAATAAATAAACAAGAATGTTGAAGAATTTTTAATAATGCATTTCTTACGTTATAACATAGAATCATTTCTAATAAAATGAAAATAGATAAATGACTTCAAATGATGTAAGCAAAAATAAATTGATAAAGAATGAAATTACTAAAAGCTTCAAATATGCTATTTTCAAAACCTCTGCTTTGCACTGAATGCAATTTGTCTTAGAGTTTGAAATTTTTTCAACAAAAAAAATCTACCATTGAAAATATGAGTTATATAGATATTGGATTAATAAATAATGAAAGAAGATATAAAATTACGATAAAAATAATTCCTTAGTCCTTTCTACAGTTGAGAAATATATATATATGGTGATACTTTTTCTGCTAAAATGTGTTATGTAAAATGTTATACAGTTATGCAAATAAAATGTTTATAAGAGTAGAAATGAGGACAAAACCTTAAAAAAAATTTCTCATGAAGAACGTATTTAAACCGTTGTTTTATATCTGTGTTTGCGCCGAAAATATTATTTTCTCTTGCAGCTATGTTAATTAATTTTTTTTTCAAATGTTTTATTCCAAAGTTTATGTGAAATTGATGAATGGATTCTATGATCTCATTTCTCTGTCTTAAGTTCAGAATGTTTATATATTAACTGACTAACAGGTAAAGACAAAGTTATCATATCTGATACAGAATTCTTTTAACTGAAATACTCATACTTTAATTTTCTAGTTCATGGGATTTATACTCATTTTTAGGATAAATTTATAACAATAACTCCTTAAAAGTTGAATATGAAAATATGCAAAAATATATATCTAAAAACAATAGAATGCTTTGAAAGGATATTTCTTCCTACTTGGAATTTTCTGAGTTATCTCCATTGAATACAGATACAACATAGCTTTACTTTATCACAACTCTAAAATATCATATGTAGAAAAATTCAGAAATGTAATTTATTTTTGTAGTTGTAAAAATATCATTAATTTGTTATTATTTTAAAAGAAGAATAACATTATTTTGATTGAACACAACTAAATAAAATAAATGTGTATTTACAAATGATTTCGAAAACATTTTTGCAATATAATTGTTTTAATTTAAATTTCAGTTGTGATATACTCTTCTGTTATAAAATTGATACTTCTTTAATGTAAATTTCCAATATATCTAATAATAAAACTTTCATGTTGTATAATTAAATATTATTACACCGATATATCAAATGAGGTATTTATAAATGTGTAAAAATATAATAAATACACATTTATCTCAAGTTAATTACGAAATGATTGAAATAGAAATGATTAACTTTAAAATAATATAAGCTACAGCAAAAATATTAACAATCAATTTATTAATGTTCTCCTTTTTCTATATATTCAAACTTCTGTTCTACATTTTTAAAAATCAAATTTTTTGCAATGAGACAATTTTGAAAAGAAAATTTAAGTAACGAATGATGTTAAAAATAAATCTTCCTGCAATAATGATTTCATTTCAAATAATTGGTTGTGAGAATTCCATTCTCATAAAATTCTCAATTCAAAAAGAAATTTTTAATGATATATCTTCATCAATGGATGATTTTGGAACAAAAATAGTTTATTGATAGTCAAATCTGAATGGAAATAAGTCAAATATATTTGGCCGCTATAAAATGACTGAAAAAATTATTATCCTCCGTTTTATGTAGTATCTATGTAAAATATAAATATTTCCTCGCTTACAAATTGAGACATAAACTTCTATTGCCAAATGCTCTTTTTCTACAATAAAATATGATCAGACGTATCGGACATTCTTACAAAAAGTGTGATATAAAATTATTAGCTCACTGAAAAGTGTTAAAGAAGTCAATCTAACCCCACAGCTGGAAAATTACAAAAGGAGGAAAACTTGATATTTGATTTTAAACGTGACTTAATTGATCAGTCTGTTTCTTACTTTTTAGCCGTATATTAGAAGTTTATTTTTATTGCACGTGATAGTACCGTTGACACAAAAAAGGGTTTATAACTGTGCAACCATAATCTGGCAGATCATGTTGCCAAGTGGTCTAAACTGTAAAGCACTGAAGAGTTAATTTTGGAACTTATTTTATACATACTGTTAAAACAATTCATTCCATACGTCTTGTTATCCCGACCCTTCCGCACAAAATATGTCATACCCGCCACCCCACTTTTTTAAAAGTTCCATCTAAACCTTTTTCAGAAAATGAAAAGTTTTTCATGTAGCTGACATTAAGGCCATATACATTGAGGAGCCTTAACTATCGGCGAATTCTAAAGGTATATTTTTGGATACCAATTCTTCTGGCATGTCATACATTGCGCGTGAATCGCCGTTAAAGTTTCAAATGAATGGGCTCACTTTAAAATATTTCTTAGGCGATGGCGTATTATTGTAGTAACGATGAAAAAGTATGATACTGAAATAATTTAATAGATACATTACTTAATAGATATATTACAACAGTAAGGGCCATGGATAGCCTAGTGGTTAGAGTATCGGACTCCAGATCTGAGGGCCTGGGTTCGATGTCCGATGCCACTAAATACCACCGAGTATAGACGGAGTACGTGCTCGTTAAATCAGTGGGTCCGAAAGTCTTGTGGGCGGTCGCAGCAGAAACCACGAATGCAGGGGGCTGGAGAATATTTCCCTCCCCTTCAGTTCCATGCCAAAATTGTGGAGGTGGAGATAGGTGGTGTCGCCATCTATCGTTAAGAAGCCCAACCTGTTTCACAGGCAATGACAAATTTCATTCCTTCCCCGCGGGAAGGACACGACAACAACAACAACAACATTACAACGGTATTTTCGGATGAAGACAGACTCTTTGTAGGGATAATGAGGAAGAATCAAATGATGAAAAGTATAATAGTAAGAATGATTCTTCTACTGAAATATATATCCATATAATAAGGATGAGAAAGCAATTATCATCCTTTATAAAATGACCACAGCATATTCAATAGCTAGAAAATCTAATCTTTAGCATATGACAATATTTTTTTGTTGGAGAACGTTGCGACAATAAATGGTCAAATTATTTCGTTAAGTAGTCAGAAACCACCTATTAAGCATCAAACCAGACGCTGGTTTCTGAAGTGTTTTGGATTTCGATTAACATAAAAAAGAAAAGAACCATCAAGCAATGTTTCTACGAAATTTTAAAAAATAAATTAAGACCCTGTGAAAACATCACACTCACTCGCAGCGAAATGTAAGGGAGTGTATAAAAAATATAATGAATGCCCTAATAAAAAGGAACAAAGAAACTAAATTTACTTGTGAAAAGGGTAATAAACAAATTACATTTCCTATTTTTCTTCCTTTTTCACCTGTGTTTGCAAGTTTTAGAGTAAAAACAGAATGTAAACACCTTTGGGTATGAGATACCGTGCGTGGGAAGATAAGGTTTTTTTCACTCGTGAAGTGCCGGGTTAAAACAATTACTTTAGGTTTTAGTACTGTGTGCAACATCAACACAATGACATTTCGTTAAAAGCTGCGAATTCTCATTTTTCAAAGTAGAGTTGCTGCTTATAACACAAACATTATCGTAACCAATAGCAAGCGCCACTTTCAACGGTGCAGACTTCAACAATACTTGGGCCATAAGCAATGATGCCATGTGTAATGAAACGACAAAAAAAGATATATGATCTGAGAGTCTAATAAATTAATCTGGACTTGGAAATCCAGGAAAAAAATTAAATTGACTGCATTGTTTTGTTAGTGAAATTTAGAGCTGGAGACTAAATGATTTGGATGCGTTTTCTAAGGTTTAGACTAACTTTTTCTGAGCCTTGCTATAAACTCTTATGGTCGCAAGCCTTTCTTGACCCTTTGAATAACTGCAAGCTGCCTATAGTTGTTGCCAGAAATCGATAATGTTTCGATGTCATTTCCATTTCATTGTACTCCTGACCCAACTGCATGGCTTGTTCAGACATAGTTTCTGACATCGATGTTTAGGATTTGGTTGGTTTGGGTACAAAAAGTCTATACATTAATCCTATAGAACACATGGGGTTTAATTAGACCGGCACCTGTAAGCTAGGGCAAGAAACCTCAAAAATCATGATATGACAAAGGTAACCATTATTTTTCTGTAAAAATAGTATGCAATTCCTACAGCCACAATTCAAACTTGTCGATATATTTCCTACAAAGCAGCGGTTTGTACTATAAAAGGTAGTCCAATTCTAATAATTACTTATATTTATCTGCGGGAAAAACAAGTGATAGACGGAGAGAGAGAGAAACTCTCTTATTATATATTTATATTAACTATATATATATATATATATAATAAGAGGCAAAAATCAGAAGCAGAGAAATCGCTAGTAAATGCATCAGTAATAGCCCTTTGACAATAAAATTTTAAATTAGTATTTTCCAAATTAATATTTGATGCACATATTTTTTCATTCAAAATTACATGAAATATACATTACTCAGTTTTAAATATTTTCAATGTTTTCTTATTTAAACATTATTATTTATTAATTACACTATGTCATAATTAGACTATGTTTCTAACCGATGTCATTTCAAAAAATTCTTTTCAATGACTTTCTATTTGTTATTCTAAATTACAGCCATTAAAATTCTATATTATGACTAAAATTTAATATTCTTGATCTAAGGAGAGACAAAGATTTATTTCAAAGCTCAAATTAAACCAGTAATAGTTAATAATATCAAAAAATTTCGCAAAAGTTGACTAAAGGTTTATTCACCGTCATCTTTGTAATTCACAGACTTATACTACTTTATCCTATTACATCAATACTATATCTCAACTAAGTGGATACAATACGATTCAATTGACAAAATTCGAATGAGTTGTTCTATTTAAGTGTTGGCATTTATGTACCCGAAATTAGTCAACGGTTAGTCGTTGAATGGTCGATAATTGATATTAAAGTGATTAAAATTGTGAACTAGATTCAATGACCCGAGGTCCTATAATTAAGAATGATATTTACTGTGAATTTTAGCTTAGAAGTCAAGATTGCTCCATGAGTAAGTGAAGTAAATTATACTTATATATTAGTAGTCCCAGTCAGTGAGGGAATATTAACGTCGCATTGTTCAGCTACACGAGGGTTTTTGGCTACGGACCTCGTAATTTTGAACCATGGTCAAGGGATTGTTAGTAGCCTTAAGCAGTGCGATTGCTCTTCAAATTATCTACTAAATGCATTGCCTACCTTTAGTTGTGTTGTTTAAGAAAATGGTATAAATACAATAGATTTTTAAACTTCTATGACTGATCTTTGCTCGAACCCCCCAAAACCAACAACCTCTTTTAAGTTGTAACAGTGTGTGATTTTTATTTATTTATTATTATTATTGAATTTTTTGATTATTACAATTTTTATCTCCATAACCTTTATCAAATTTAACAAGTCCCTATGTTTAAACATGCCAACAATTCTAACCAAATAAATTTGTCTGCACAAAAAGTTTATTTTCCGAAGTTTATCAATATTTAATCATTATTATAAATAAATTATTCAACGCGTAAGATAACGAGGGTTTAAAATATTTTCCATCTTTAACTCATTATTTTGTCGTAGGTTTATTGAAAAGTAGGTTTATTGAAAAATGTATTTAAGTGTTTTCTTTTTGAGTATATTAGAAATAATTCAAACAAATTATTAGCTTTCTATATAATTTTATTTATAAAGGTATTTTTTCTCTAACTCTAGTTTCTATGTAATAAATTAAAACGGAAACTTCCAAATTTATTTTATGTATGTATTAAAATGCACGGTATGAATAAATTCTTAAGAAGTTTATAAAAAAAGGATTTTAAAGACAGAAAAAAAAATCCTTTACCAATTCTGTTTTGTCCTTCGTATATTCTTCAAATTCTTTACAAAGCAAACAAAAGTTTAATCTTTTATAACTCAACAAATAGTCAAAGTACTCTTTTCAAAGTTACTAACTTATATTTTTAATATTTTTCCTGAGATTTTAAAGTTTCTAAAGGATACTTTTGTAAGTTTCCTTTTGCTTACAAAGGGAAAAAAAGTAAAGGATATGTCCCTTGTATTTATTTCAAATATATAAGGAAGAGAAAGATCAGCTTTTTCTCTAGAATATAAAATACTTCTATTTGACGTGTTTCATGTAAAATAAATTTTGAACTAGTCAAATTATTTGTAATTTTAAAAAATGAATTCGAATGCTTTAAAAATACTTTCGGATAAAATTTAAAAAATAAACAGAGATACTTCTAATGTTTAAAATAACTAAATATCTGTACATTATTCATAATTTTTTCAAAAAAATAATTCTGTAATTGATTATGAAAATTATTTAGAAAAAAATTATAAGTAAATTTTAATTTTAATTAGTTTATTTGAACAAGAATTCATTCAACCCATTAAATATTCACCGACAATGCTTATATTTATATAATAGGGTATGGAATTGTTATTACTGCACTTTCATGCTTAGGAATAATAGTATCAATTTAAATTCTTATCTAGTAATATTTGAAAGTAATAAAATTACTTATATTTAAGTATGATATTAATAATTTAATTTTACTAAGCTAAATATATGTGTATGTGTGTTTGTGAGAAATATAGATTTTGTTTAAAATTTATTTGAACAACTATTTTAAAAAAACACACACGGCTTTCGGTAATGTAAGTTTAATAAAAATAAAGGTAAAATTGTTGAATCGGCCACTGGTCCGCTAAATTTTGAAAAATTGGCAAATTGGTGGGTTCTGCGCATGCGCGAAATTTCATCCATCCGATTTTTTCTTCACTAATAAAAGGAATTTCTGGAGGGTTACTAGATTTGGCGCATTTATATATTTGGCGAGAAAAAACTTGGCGGGATAAGTGGCCGATACAATTCAACCAAAATAAAAATAGCTCATTCTTACCCAGAGGCATGCTTTTCGATGGTAATGAGTTCGTATATGGGTAATACTTAATGATTTTTTTGTATAAATATAAGCTCGTAAATCAAATTCTTAAGAAAAACGTTTGGCTTCATCAGGTAAATAAACAAATTTAAGCAAAAGTATTTAAAACAAGAATTGGTTGGAAGCTAATATATTTACACACTCAAGAAAACATTAACCTATTGTTTAAGATAACAAGTTTTCAAAATATTATAAATTAGTTTCTTTTTCAATAATTAATTTATACATTAATAGTTATCAATAAGAATTTTCGTTAAAAATATTATTTCAAACACAAGATGAGCATCGTTCACTTTGAAATTTTTGATTCTGCTTCTTTTAACACTAAAACTTAAAAATTAACATTTTCATAACGTGACAACAAACATATTGTAACAATAAGTTTAAAAACAAAGTAATATTCAGTCTATGACATTTATTACATTTAAAAATATCAAAAGTACTATATTCTACAAATGCATATTGCAATTTATTTACATTGAATACAATTTCATGAACTTTTTTTTCTAAATGCATTCACTGAATATATTTTTTGTACAGTTTTCTCGCTGCGTATAAAAATAAATATAAATTATTTTACGAACGTGTAAATTGTTGTTACTTCCGAAAAACAATTCGTATCATCTGTAACACAACACTTGTGCTAAGCTAAATAATGCTGAGAAATCACTGCATTAGATCTGTTAATGTACTTCTTATTAAGACTGCATCCTTCTCGACCCTGGGGACTTGTATGCGACTCTTAAATGGGAGATGAATGAGGGTTTAGAGAGGCAATCTGAAGTAACAGGACTGTTTATTCTCTTAATAGCTGCTTTCTTTCGGAGAATGTAGCATGCCGCATTACGCTCTAAACATCGTTGCCTTGACTTCCATTACAGTTTATTTAAGGATACATTACAGAGAAGGCAACCTCATTTCTTTTGCTTTTGTTTTCTTCGCTTAGGATATAAAAAAAATTTCAACAGAAACATGAAAAAGTGTGAATTAGAAAAAAGAAAGAGGCTTTGTTCACAAAGAAATAAATATTTCATGGGGTATTTATGCTGGTTTATATGGCAAATTTGAGTAATGATCAATTCTATTTACATTAAGATTAAGTGAATGTTTGCATACATTCGAATTTTTGAGTGTTGTTGGGGAAAAAAGTATATTTCAGACAAAACTGCAGTATATACCTTAAAATCCGGCATATAACGTGCACTTTTAATTAAAAAAAGAAGCTCGAAATGTGTGGGTGTTATAAAAAGCCAGTTATATAAAAAGGAGACTTTTAAAAATAATAGAAAGAATGAGTAGAGAAAGAAATTAAGCTTCTACATATATCAAAATAATGTTTATTTAAAAGAAATAGCATTCCTCTGAACTTAAAGAATTTTATACAGTTCTAGAAGTATACTATATTTTAAAAGCTTCGAATAATACCTCAAAAATAGAACTTCAAAACATAAGAACATTGTACACGTACATTTCAAGTTTCTTCGCAAAAAAGGAGAAGCGCGTTTTACACCGAAAATACCTAAAAAATAAAAATCACAGCTTGAAAATATAGGTATGTGTTATACGTCGGAATTTACGGTAATTAACTCTTTAGATTTTAAATTGAGAATATGAATTTCAGTTTGTATATTAAATGCACAATGATGAATGCAAGACTAATTAGAAGTATAAGATATTGAACTAGAGAATTTAGTAATATACAATCCTTTTTCATGTCCTAACATCAAATCATATAATGTGAACTTATTTTTATAATTATTCATTAAAACTTCAAATTATTGTAAAATGTATAGTCTGATCCGATAAATAAATTTAAACATAACCAAAGCAAAATTAAAATAATAGATTTGAAAAGAAAACTCGTATTTCTAATAGATCATTTGAACAGTAAAAATCTATTTTTCTAAAACATTTTATGTAGCAAAAATGCTATATTTTTGTCTTGTATAATGACAATTAATTATATGTTTGGACTTATGTACCTTATATTTTAGATTTATATTTCAACGTTTAAAGAAATTTACAACATATTACATTGTTGAAAACTACAGCATATAAATAATTACCAGTTTGAAAGATAAAATGTGGAGTTCTCTATTAGAAAGCTGTAATTATTTGAGGGAAAGAATAGTCACCAAAATGTAAATGTATCTTTTTTGATTAAATATGAGTATTGTGTGTATAAATGACATATAAAAAATACATATATATTAATCGAAATTATAAAAAAGTACATGCAGTTATTATATATTCATTTTTTAAGCAAATAGCAAATATAGCATCCAAGAGGGAATGCTTAAGTTAAATTACTATTATTAAATATCATGAAAAGACATTAGATGTAAAAAGTTTCAATGTATTATTATCACAACCTTTGATTTTGTAATGTTTGAAAGCTTTCATTTTTAATGAAATGGTTGAACACAATAAAAGTGTTTTTTTTTACTGCAAATTACTACTGCTAATAAATGTTCATACATTACATGTTTATAAATATGTAAGTTTGTTTGAAAAAAATATCTATTTGTAAAAGGAAATTAAATCATCCAAATTGATTTAAGAAAACAACATGTATCTGATGAATACTACAACATCTAACACTTAAAGAGAGCTAAAGCGGGTTTATAGTTTTTCCGATGATACTGCAAGAAAGAGACAACTTCACCTGGGTCAAGACTCTTTCCCTTATATTAGCCACCCACATGACCCAGCCGCTTGTGCCCTCTGTTGGAAAGTTCAGAATCTGGAACGACAGATATACTACAGAAGAATAAAAACAAGTTTATATTCCCATTGTCACCATTCAATGCACCAATGAAGATATATCACAGGCGAAGGAATACCACACTTTCTTGGTATTAGTAGCGCCTCCACCAGAGACTGTCTTAGGTGTAGTTAGTGGCTCAAACGTTAACGAAAATTAAACAAACAGATAATAAAAATGAATAAGTGCAGAAAAACTACCTCATGTTCCTTTTGCAATTCAACTTGATATCATAGACTATGGTTTTGTGAGAACTGGAATTCTGTTCAAATCTTACAAGTTCAAATGTTTTCGTTCGAGATATTCAAATGTTTTCATTGAGTTATAATTCAAATGTTTTCGTTCTGAGAAGTATGGATAAACTGAATTTTTCCATAGTGAGAAGTAAGTTATCTTTTTTATATTTAATCATCTTGCCTATAATTAGAAACCCACTGTCTTTAACTCTGATACTTGAATATTGTTGCACGCTTGAATTCCTAATGCAGTTTGAAGTAATCTCAAACAGGCATGCCATCGTGCAATTTTTTTATTATTTATAATAATGATGTTTAAAAATTAATATTTCTTGTTGTGAGTTACAACAGTTTTTGTTTGTGTATAAAATTATAAGGTATTAAAGGACAAGAACGAGAATATGTTGCTGTTGTTTTAAATGGCTATTTAATTTTGGCTTAATTTTTTTTCTTATTTAATATCTATCAAGCTCAAATCCTAACTGAGCCGAATCCCACTCTTTTTAGAGATCATTTTGTCTAGGAAAATAAACATATATAATTTATTTTAATTCCAAATTAATGCAGTTACAAAGATTCTATTTATAGATAGTGGAGTTTTTCTCTGTTTATTTTCAATGATACAGAATGCCCATGTCATAACTTGGTGGCTATAATTTTCTGTTATAAGTGAGCTTCTTAAGAGTGATTTGGAGAGCAACTGCATATATTTTTTAATTCAAAATGTACTTTTTTATTCATAAAGAAGCTTGTTATTTTTAAATATGTTTTGTTGCAAGTTAAAAAGAAGTTCGTTGCATTTTTATTATTTCAGTTGTGCAAAACTCGGGTGTATTTTACAAATATCCTGTTATTAAATGCAAATTATTAGCTGAACAAGTAATGAAACTTTGTTAAAAACTCTTTAAATCAAGTATCCTTTATTTTAAAAAAAAGACTTGTTATATATAAATTACAAAACTCTTTTTGCAGTTACAAAAGAAGAGGCACCGTAAATATATATATTTATCTTAAAACAATATAAAAATGACTAGGGATTTGTCGAAATCAAAGAAAACAAACTAAAATATAAAATAAATAAAATATTGTGTATTGAATTATTTATATATGTAATATGCTTAAATAATAAACATAATATGCCTTTATAATCTTTGAGCAACTGTAGTGCATTTTGAGCAAACATGTTTAAAATGTTTTAAAGGTAAATTCCCACCAAATCTTACAGATGAACTTGTTTCTAGTAAACCTGTACGTTGTGAGGAAGTCTCGAATATATTTTTTTTTCTGATGTCGCTTTTTGAGTTCTTCAACACTTTGTTCAATGCTTTAATTTTTTAATCGATTTTTAGAGAGCTAAGTGCTCTTTAAGAGTTTTTTCTTCTACTAGCGCATTTGCAAGCTGTCGTAAAGATTTCGTTCTATGTATTTTTTCATGCATTGAAAGCAATTAAATGTAAAATTTATATTAAAATAAAATAAGTAATGCTAAGACAATGAAAGATTCTTACAAAAAATTTCAAGAAAAATTATTGCAAAACTAATTTAAACAACATAGATCTTAGATTGAAACTATTTATGTTTGTATATATATAGATCCTTATTTAAGGTTTTTTTGAAACTCGAACTTGAAAGAAGTTAGGTCAAAATTAGCCAAGCATAGAAATTCCCAGCATCCACGGCCTAAATATATAAAACCGAAATCTAATTGAAGTTATCTTTAATATACGTTTATCTCTCTCTCTGTCTCTCGGCTGGAAAATCATATTTTGTTAGTTTCTTTTCCAATTTCAAAAAAAAAAATATGTTATAGCTTATGCCTCTGCATAAGTTAAATTATACATTTAATGAATTAATTAACTCTATGAACACCGTTATTTAGCATAATTATATTATTAGGGATACTTATATTATTTTTGATTTACACATTTTTAAAAACGGAATGAAGTGCGATTACATTTTTTGCTAAATCCTATTGAAGTTTGTGGATGACAGAGGTTAAATTTACATCACTGAATATATTTTAAATAAGTGTTTTAAACTTTTAAATAAGAATTTTTTTTATTCGTGAAATTTATATTTTCACTGTTTTGTACTTATATATACAATAATAACTTATAATTATAGGAATATAGATTAAACTGGAAACGTGACTAGAGAGTATAATTTTAATCGTAAAACAAAAACAATTGTATTTTGGAAAGATGTTAAATATCCTTATAATATTAGAACTTGGTATAATAAATTATACTGAATATTAGCTTTATGTTAAGGATACTTAATGTGTGCGTAGGACTGTTTAAATTCATAACATGTTAGATAAATATAGAATGTGAGATATATATATTCATTACTTTCTGACTAAATATTTTATCAAGGAACATTTAATATATCACATCACAGTTTCTATTTCTGGATGTATAGAAGAGCACAGTAGTGAACTATTGTATTTCTAGACCCAGTTATATATATATATATATATATATATGTATGAAAAATATTCCAATAAATGGTTAATTTTAAAAAAAGGCATATTTGTGAATAAAACTTAAATATGTACATGTAAAACATCTTAAGAAGAGAAAGAAATATAATTAGTTCATATTAAAATTTAATATTTGAATTATCTCATTTTGTTTTATTGTTAATTTTTAGTTCAATATAACTATTCCAGTAGACAGCCAAATTGAACTCAATACTTATACCATATGTCATACGCATTACAGCAAAATTCTGAAATTTGAAAGAAAATGAAAGCATGCAAAACAAAACTTCTTTACAAAAGTAGATAGTTAAGAATTACAAATATTTATTTTTTACTGTTAAAAGGAAAAATTAAATTCCAGATTACAGTTTTTATTGATATAACATCAAACATGCATTACAAAATATAAGTCAGGTACATTTTACTTTTGTGATGCGATCAAAGGATGATGTGTCTATTTTCAATACATGAAAGGATTTTCTAGCTATCTCATATACTTCAAATCCTTAAAGTAAAATTTTTCTCATAACTTTTACAAGTACCTAAATTTGAAGTTATATATATTTCACTGTATGTGCAACAGACTGAAAATAAAGTAATTTCCTTTCTATTCATAAAGAAATATTCATGCAATGTGCATGTTTCCTTTAGAGGAGTCAAAACTTATAGTAATAAATGTAAAAATAAATACTTACTCAAATTGCTAAGAATATCAACAAAATAGGAAAATAAATGCAATCTGTTCCTAAAGCATTACTAAGTAAGCTTAAGCATATTTCTAGAACAAAGAATGCTTATAAATTTCAGATATAATAGTTAAATTAAGTAAGTCTTTTATATCAAAAAGTCTATGAAAAAATATTTAGTGAAACAATTATTATTTCACAAATGAATCACTTTTGAATGTCTTAACAAATCGAATTTCGAAACTAAATACTAAAAACACTTTCCAGTATTTTATTGGTTAATAAACTTCAACAACTTCCTCTACTAAAAGCTAAATTTTTAATTATGTGTTCATGATCTTTATTATTGCAGTTTATGTGAATTATAATATAGTACTGCTAGCTGCGCAATGAATGGTAGCATAAGATCAAAGCTAAATTCATTGTAGAAAAACGAAGCATAAAATGTAAAGTGAAATACGTTGCACGCATAAACAATGTTAGGAAGATGATGATTTCAATGTTGAGTGCTGCACCCAGATGCCAATAATCACTGCTACACGCCTCTCTACTGAATGAAAGATACTTTGAATGTGTTTTAAGGAATATTCACGCATGTTGCCCCTACATGTGGACAAGACTGGTGTAGCTGAAGGAGGTACTTACCTTGAGTCAGCGGTTCTTCAATTATGGATCAGAAATGTTCCATAAGTGAGAGTTCAAGAGAATTTGCAAACCAAAACCGAAATTCAACCTGAAGGGTGACAGCAGCTTTCACATTACATGACAATGAAGCCTTTTCACTGTCCTAATGTAGAAAGTCACAGACAAAGTCTAAGTGGAAGGGTGCACAAAAGACTCTAAAACCCAATAAATGCATCCCTGGATAGTCTTTGTGTACCATCAATGCGTATGACGAGGAACGGAAAAAGTATCTAATACATTCTCAAACTATATTACAGAGTGTACAGAAACATTAAGAGATAGTCGCAAGCAATATCCCTTCATGGTAAGTCTATTCTCACCATCAGGGTTTGACAGGCAGAAACTTGATTCTACTGAAAGAACACTGTCGTACATTTGGTTGTTCATGACCTCTGTTCAATGCACTATTGAAGATGCAAACGTCTGTAATTTTGAGACAAATAACATCTCAAGTCATATGAACTTCCACAGTGCTGTAAATGACCTCGAAAACACGTGCAGGAGTTTATTAACGATCTATCGGCCGTACTTGTTGATATATGGTCGTATCCATAATATGCTTTAATGTTATATGCATACTATGTTTTGCTTCGACTTTACTGGTGTAAAACGCTTGTGCAATTAATGATGTTGGTCTTGAGTGAGTGAATATTAACGTCCCACTGTTCAGCTACACGATAGCTATTGGGGACGGTCCGTGTAATTTTGAACCATGGTCAAGTGCAAAGGACGACACCTGAGCTGGCACCCCCTCTCCTAACTACCACACCACACCAAAGGGAGGACGTTTGAACTCTCGACAGATTTAACGTGCATCGCTCCCCTACACGGCGTGGTCTTTCCAGTCGGTACTGGGGATCGAACTCATGGACTACGCTAGCCAACGATCTGATGCCTAGACCACTTGGCTACCGCCGGTAGGGTCACGATGTTCGGTCTCTTGAAAAGTGGGCACGTTCTATCCTGAGGACAGAACCTGGGACCTTTGGATCCGAAACCGAGTAACTTAACCACTACACCAAAATGATCACCATGGTGCGGAGGTTGTTACTGGCTTATATAGATTATATCACTACAGTTTATTGTTTCTCTGTTTTTCTCCGGCATCTGTCGATTTCAGATCAAAATCTACGTTGCTTTCTTCCATTCAGCATTTCTTTCTTGGAATGATGATTTTAATCAACTGAAATAATTATTTTTAAATTAATTATTATTAACTTCAATAATTTATTATTAACTTTAATAATTATTTTTCGAAACGCTGATGGATAGTGCCCTTACTTTTCTTCGAGTTTTACTAAAACTGTACTCGGAAGGTAAACAAATGAAACACCAATAGGTGCGTTTAAAATAGCATTCTACCCTTCTGCATGCATGTGTACCACTCAGAGCCATGATTAAATTAGATGACAAGTATGCTGGTTTACTCTACATAAATGGAATCTATTTACCTGTTTTCAAAAGCAATAGGCTGATGACTGTAGTGGCATTCTTTAGGGTGATTTTAGAAACAAAAGGCAGAAAAACTCATTTTAATGGAGTCTAACAAACGATGTTCAGTGCTAGTCGGTATGGCGAGAGGAAAAAATTCGCTTTCAACTCATTAACTTCGAGGAAGGTGACTTTTGTCAGGGTCATGACATCCTTATTTGAGGTAACATTATAATGCTCGGAAAAAGTGTGAGTTTAAGATTTTAGAAAGATATTTACTTGTGCCGTGTCGGATTCATCTACGATCATTTGCATAGATTCCAAGGTGTCATTAGATTAGATATTATTTTTATGAACGCATCATCGTACATGTCTCAAACTGTTCAGAATCTTCTATAAAGGGAAAATATCGTTGGAATGACTTAGAGCGTTCTCCACTGATTTAATTCCCCGTGTCCTCCGAAGAACACCAAGCCACCGACTCAAATACTCCTTGAAGAATTAGTACTCTAATGCTACAGAATTGAGATGATGTTTTAAAAATCCTTCGATCAGTTTAGAAAAACTTTTGAGATCTGATACTTTTAGAAATGCTGTTTGTATGTGAACATACAAATTATTAATGAATGCTTTCGAGAAAATCGTATAATCACATATTCCAAACCCTTACTTTTACATATTTATACATTTTTAACTGGCATTCATGATGTTTTATGGTCAAATTGGTTGTTTGTAATACATAAAAGCTGAAAATGCTTCAAATGTTTATACAAATTGTGAGGAAATTAATATAAATATTACAAACTATATCGTTAAACAAAAACTGAAAAATGCCATTTAAGGTATTTTCTGGGCAATTTTATAAAATAGGAAACTAAAAAAGTCTTAAAATAAATATAGGATAAGCTAATGTTCAACAAAATGGGGCCAATACATGTTATAATTCATAAGTTTTGTGAAGAAGTGACATTTCATATTAAAAATGCAATTTTCTCAAAATGGTGTCTTTCAAACTGCACGTACCGTTTTATCAGAACCTATTGAAAAATGCCCATGCTAATTTTATTGAACATAACTGTTATGTAACTGTATATACTGAAGTGAGCTTTTTGAAATTTTTAAAAAATATTTTGCCGCAAAACAGTTATTGTGAAAAAAATGACAATTTTCAAAAACTTCATTGTGATACTCTTACGTTGCATGATTTTGACAAAACTTGAGAATATATCTGAAAAATGTCACTTCACACAGTATAAATCTAAAAGTCTAATTAATATGCAGAGAATTTTGAAATGTTTATTTTTAACAATTTCTGAGAAAAAAGTACATAAGGAAAGCTCAATTTTACATTAGCGGTATAGGGAGTCCCAACTACTCTTTAAGACTTAGTTCAAGATGGAAATAGAGTACGACATCATGACCCCAATAAATTACTTTGTAACATGGTAGCGTCAGAGATCCTACATCTAATTGCCAAAAGGATTATATTCTAGGTTAAATAAGCAAAAAACATATTTATTATTAAATTATTAAAGTTTAAAGCCTTTCGCTGTTGAAAAGTTCTTGCCCCAAGTTCATGTGTTACAGCCGTGGCCCCACCAAGTCCTGCACTTTGTCTTTTTGAAACTATGCAAAGTTAACTTGCCTTAATCCTTAGGGGTGACTGCCCCACAAGCATCCCATAAAATCAAGGAGATTCCCTGTCAATTTACGATCCGATCCTTTCAACTCCCTGGATGGGTCACTTTCACGACCCCAATCACATCTCATTGGCGCATGTAACAGATCTGCACCCGACTCTCCTCGCTATATTCTTACTTCATTGGTGTTCGGGACAATAATTCGGCCCGTCTGAGCCCCACTCCGAAATGGCATCTTGTTTGCCATCTAGAAGCAAAACCTTATGTCAAATTTACATTGAGGGAGTGTTTTTGTCCCGAGCGGTTTACATTATTCTTCCCTTTGAAGCGCAGATGTGTGAGGGGAACCCGAAACAAAGGACGCTGTTCCCTGATGTTTCCTTCCTATAAAGCGCTATGCATAAATATTGTACATAAGTAAGTGAGAAAGAAAATATATGGCAACATCAAAGCCATTTTCTGAATGAGTTTACATATGTTATACCCTCGGCATGAGGGAAGAATAGCCTGTAATTTTTGGAGATACATTGAACCATCTGGACAACTTCGCCCTCATACGTCAATCTTGACCGGTATTGTTGGGGAGAGTTCTGCTAACAAGCAGATGTCGCAACAGTAAAAATCGTTCAAAATAAAAAGGAGTAGGCAATATTATTTCTTGATAAAAAAAAATGTGTTAAAAGATATTGCAAAAAAAAAAAAAAAAAAAAAAAAAACATATATTCACAACCATATTAAGCCTTTTAGAGTGTACATTGAGCTTACCGAAAAGTCGAAAATAAAAGATTATTTTAAAATATCATTAGTTTTTTTTTTTTTTACTGACGAGAAGCAGACAAAATACATTCAGATGTTACAAAAAATAGAATGTGCATTTACACTAATGTAATCCACTTATAAATGTAGGCAGTAAAAGTAATGTAATGCTTAAAGTAATTTTCTTAAAATATCCATTACTAAAAAGTAACAAAAAAAATTTAATATTTAACTTGATAATTTGTACATTTTACAGTTAAGGTTGTATTGTTACTTTATCGTCAAAGAACATCTTTATAGCATTCAATATATTGTTAATATATGGAAAGTCGAGATGAAAATAATAATTGTAAATTCAGCCACTAATATTGAAAGTGTGAGAAGCACTGGTCTAACTTCTTCATTAAAGCACATAAAATTGTCAGTTGCTTAAATTGGTTGATTCATGATGTAAATAACTTCAAATGAAAAAAGCAACATTAGTATAAAAAGTTATGACGAACATCCACACTGTCGCCCATCCGGGATAGTGGTTAGAGACACTGAATGCGGAGCCGTAGGGACTGGGTCGAATCCCGGAAAAAGCATGGATGTTTGTGCTGTAATCTTTCCCTTTTGATGTAAGCACCTGTGTGATGCATTGTGTGGTGCAGGGGTTACTAAATGTTCTTAATAAAAAAAAGAACATCAACACTGGTCACATTCTAAGAATATAAAAAATAAATTATAGTATTACGGAAAAGTAGATGGTACTTAAAACATGAATGCCGAACTATGGTTACATTGGTTAATTTTATTGTACATGTATCTCCAATCAGCGTTTTCAATAAAACAGACTAATAAAATTTAATTAATGCGGTAAAAAAGGCGGTACACATTAAAAAATGAAAGTCTATCTATGGCAACATAGGTTAAACTAATTGTGCCTTACATCCAATGAGCATTTTGATTTAATTCTGAACAATAAATTTGCAAAATCGTCTAAGAGAAGGCGTTACTTTACAAAATAAACACTGGAAAATAATAACATTGGTTAAATTTATCGAAACTTCTACCCAATCATCGCTTACATTAGAATCAGACCAATTAAATTTAGCTAAGTAAAGAAGGTGGTATTTAAAAAAAAAACCAATCTAGGATAATATGGAATAAAATAATATGATTTTCATCCAATCAACGCTTTGTTGCTCAATTTCAGCCACAAGTAGGCTGAGTAAGTAGGGTGGAACTTTTAATGTAAAGGCATCTGACTATTATCTATGACTACATTGGTTAAATTAGTTATGGCTTACATCCAATCAGCTCTGTCATCAGAATCTGAGAAATAAAATTTAATAAAATAAGGTAAAGAAGGCGGTACTATAAAAATAAAAGTCATGACATGATTTTGATTAAAATGTTTATGACCTGTTTTCCACCAACACTTTGTTGAGCAATTACGGCAATAAAATAATTAAATTATTGAAAGAAGGCGGTACTTTGAAAGAAAAGGTTACATTGGTTAAATTTTTTGAGAATTTCATCCAATCAGGTTTATCCGAAATTTTCTCTTGTCCCATTGTAACCCACAAACACTTACTAACACACTCATTCCTCCAATCAGAAGTTACATTTGAATCTAAGCAATGAAATTTAATGAGTGTTCTAAAATAGCAGTACGTTAAAAATGTAAAGTGTGATCTAGGGTGCAATTGGTTAAATTAAATATATATTTTATCCAATCAGCTCTGCAATTAGTATCTGAATAACAAAAATGCTATAAATATACACTTATTTTGATTATGATAGTTGTCTAAGTTTTTAATGCACACATTGAATTGTGTAATTTATGTTGATTACTCAATCTGCAAAGATGTCCGTCATGTAATTTTTATTTATCACATTTTTATAGAAATCAGGCTTTGGCGCACAATTAGTTTTATAGACCATTTTACATGTTTAAATTTACAGATTAAAGCCGCGGTTTTTAAACTGAGATCCGTGAAACCCTGGGGGTCCTCAGCGCTTTCTATGGGGTCCGCGATGTCATTTTAAAAATTTAGCAATACTAAAACATTTGCAGATTGCTGCTTTCGTCTTCTGTTTTTGATCAACAGCCTTAAGAATAGCAGTCTGCATTCTCCCTAAACTCTTTGACTTTGAGCTCGTAAAAAAATTCTTCTGCAACAGAAAAAAAACGAAAACCAAACTCATTGATGCTTATTCAACTTGTGATGCTCTTGTCACCAATTTTCAAAGCCAACTGACGAATGATGAGATTTTTTCCTATAGGATTTGTCAAAATGGATGGCGATAAGCAAAAGTGACTCTTGTGCAGGCTATTCTGAGGGTATTTCAAAGCCAAATTATCCTTCTTTCTACGAAACATATGAAACCACCTTATATTTCATTTCACACCCCTATAAAACCTCGCTTTCACGGCTGGGGTTATTCAATTTTTGTTCATTTCAAGGGGAAAAGTAAGAGCTATTATATGAGTGAATGTGTGATATGTGTTAAGAGAAAAAATGCATCAAATTCATAGTAGTTTCTTGGAACCGTTGTATTCTTTCGTGTTATTCGCAATTTCGTCTGAAGCGTCTTCGTTTTAAGCGTATTTATCTGTATATAGAAACAAAGAAGCTGCACAACAAACGTTATTGGAAATTATATTATATTTAGTCGCCTCGTTAAACTTACCATATATTTTAATGGTGTTCTGGTAACTATGCTAAATTTATTAAAATACTATATCAGATTCATTTTCGTTCGTTATTAAAATGCTAATATAAATTTAACGAGTATTTTTTCTTGAGTTTAATTGTCTGGCTATGAATGGATTTTACAATATGTTAATTATGTTACGATCACTTTATTTTTCAGAATGTTAAAATAAATAAAGTTCTAATGATAATTAAAATTTTTTTAATGTTTTTTTCCACGAAGAAAGATATTGCAACACATTTATGTAAACAATTTTTGAATAATGCAGTAAATGATTAATTTAAACATTATTAGAAATATAGAAACAATACGCTGTGGAAATCGTTATAAAATCGCTTGTTTTTTTAAACACTTTTCCCCATAATCTCACACACACACAGGTACTCCGAATTTTATTAAAATAATCGATTAAGTAAGCTCAATTTTAGAAACATTTTGTCATTTTTTTGCAGTGGCTATTTACTTTGCATTGGTACAGTTAAATAATTTATTATTCATATAAACTTTTCTACATAATCTACCTTAAATGTTTTCCAAGGAATACAATTCTAAACCTTGACATGACTATAACAATGAAAAAATTCCAAAATTACTACTAATACTCCTCATAGTTTTTGATAAAATGTATTAACTCAGTTCATTTCTCAAGTTTTTCATATATTGTCTTTAGCCATTGAAACTATCACGGTTAATACATTTTTCCCGTTTTTTCAGCAAATATAATTTATTTCACCCCTCATCGGCATGACGTCTTTAGTCATTTCAACCTCTCTTCTTGATTATGTTTCTATAAGTTTAGCATATTATTCATTTAAAAAAAAGTTTAATTTAATTCTTCAATTTGACTGTTTCAAATTGTGACATGAAAGTCCTTTCACTGAAATATTTCAAAATTTGACAAGCTGAATGGTTTTTTATTTATTTATTTATTTGAGTTGATAGTAGGAAAAGTATTTGCTTCTCCCGTACTGTATACATACTTTTTTATTTCTGGTTATATTGTTTTATTTCAAGCCTCTCAATTTTAAGTTTGATTTTCTTTGAAAAGGAAGTTTCAGAGTGCATCATCAACATACAATATATATATATATATATATATATATATATATATATATATATATATATATATATATATATATATATATATATATATAAACTTATCATTGCTCTCATAAAATGTGGTTTCTTGTGGTAAAATTTATCTTAACGATATCTTAAAATAAATCTTGGATAATCCTGTGAAGGACTTTGCCTCTGCTTCCTAGGAAATGATTCCGCGAAATGCACAACCACTTGATTTATAATTACTCTGTGATATTAATGATTTTAAATTCTCTTACAATCCAAAATATTTTCTTAAAGTTCTTATGGTTTTTTTTGAGAAAAATTCGTTGATATTAATTTAATTTTTAAAGTTACTATTAGTAGAGGAAGTATGTCATGAGATCAACTATAAATGCATTTGCTAAAAAGTGCACATATTATGTTTTATTTTTCTTAAAAAAAGTATAATAACAGAATGGGTTTATATGTTTTAAACTCTCTAAATTGTGGATAATGCAATAATTGTTCTTACCTTTGCTGAAAGTTGAGAGGTTTTTAATCATTGAAATCGTAGGAAAGTGTTTGTGAACATTATAAATGAAATGTATTTACGATAAATATATTTTGTATGACTCCTATTCTGGCATTAAGTTAATCGACATGTTTTAAAACAATTTAAATTTGGAGCTTTCATAAACGGCAATGAGAAATCAATTACTTTCATTAGAAATTTGAGTGTTCTTAGAAGAGAGATAGACGTTTAACTCATAGTTTAACAACATCACCTATTTGATTTTATGAGCTTTAAATTTCAGCATTTTCGTGAATTATCATTTTTATTATCATTGTCGTTGTAATTAATGTCATTATTTTAGTAATGATGTATTTCTCATATTTGTGTGATGTATTTTAACAATTTATCAAAAACATAATATCATCACATTTTCTTATAATGCGTCAGTGATTGATGTAAAAAAATGTGGTATTGATGAAATATCAGATTACTTCTGGAAACGTTTCTAATTCAGCCAATAAATTAAATTCTTCTTTTATTCATAAGAATATTCCATTAAGGTATCCGACTACCCTAAAATTGTGAATTTGTTCAGAAATTGATATATTTTTTTAAGATTTTATTTTATAGGCTATTTTATTAGCTTTACAAAAATACTAAGTTTATCATTTTCCTTTCACTAGAACAAAACCCATAAGTGTTTTAGTAAAAGCAGATGTTATTACTTTAAGCAAGATGTCACACTTGAAAACGCGTTTTACTCGAAATGTGATTTTTTGAAGAAAAAAAATCAAACGGGGCCAGCGATTGCTCAAAAAGTTTTGAAAGTAATTAACTGAAAGTTTTTTGATAGTTTTGTATAATAGTAGAAGTGTTTTAACCTTCAGATTTATCATCACTGTTTTATTACAAATTTTGCAGCCCCTTATGTGAATACAACCACTGTTTTTTAAGCAATTTCATGTAATAACAAAGATAAAGTGCTCTAGTTTTTGTAAAAATTAAAATATCTCTTATCCTAAAGGTCACTTCAAGAGAGAGTAACATAACACATCGGAATTGAAAAATTGAAAATTTGTTTATAAACTTTTGGTACAAAATGGGCCGCGTATATGTTATTTTTTAAAAATTTTTACAGATTTTTTACTGTTTAGTAATAAAATTTTTTTTTCTCTTCTTAATTTTAGCATATTTTTCATTAAATATTCTAAACAAATCTAAAAACAATAAAAAATCCAAATATAACCATGTTTTAAAAAACGTTTTCGCAGCCAGTCAGATACCTTAATTTTCTAACATTATTCTTTATACAATATTTTTTACTTCGAATCTCTTCATTAATATTCTAAGTAGCCTCAATGTCACACATTTCCGTTATTTTTGCTCAACTCCCCCTATTTACGAATAAAATTTGAAACAAGATATAAAACATTTATGTCTTTCGGAGGAACCCATCTTCTTACTTTGGCGAAATCGAAGAGACCTTAGAATAAGTAAATAACCAAAAGGACGAACAAATGCAATTCAAGAAGTGAAAGTAACATGGTCCCTGAAATACGGTGGTATTACTGGAGGGAAAAAGTACATGGAATTTTCTCAGAATGTTTTATTCATCATTGATGTTTTATAATGCGCCTTAGAGTTATCTCAGACTTATATTGTGTGTGTGTAGATGGGAGTTAAATGTATTCTGTTTGTAATTGAGAAAACTATTTTTGTTCGAGAAAAAATGGTATAAGTAGACATAAAGTTATGTTTTTGAAAAAGTTTTCGTAATTCTTCTGTGCTTTACACACAAAAAAATGATAATGATCGAGACAGTAAGAAATATAAAATACGTCTATAACTTTTCTTTACATTTTAAAAGAACAAAATTGGGCATTGTCATTAGGCAGCTTTTTGATATTTTCGTCATGAACTATATTGGAAAAAAGTTTCTGCAGATAATTTTTACAACTATATGTTAGTTTTTCCTTAGAATATCAATTAAGTGTGAAAAAATATATACGTTGCTGTTACTTTATTTATATTTGTTTATACTTTTGAACCCTGGTTTGGAAGGTGATTTTAGAAAGAAGTAGGCTATTCATATTTTTGATCATATTCATTTTGATCATATTCATATTTTGCTATTCATATTCATTTTAATCAATTTGATACAAATTAGTTTTATATGAGTTATTTAGTTATTTTATTCTTAAATAAGAGTTGTATATTTTACAAAATTAAACGTTTTGTATTCATCTAACTGGACGGACATTAGATGTTGTTAAGAAGCTTTGTATTTTAAATATTTAATAACCCTGTATAAGTGTAAAATAATAAAACACCATGGAATATATAGCAAAATATACTGTTTGGGTCTTGAATAACTTCAAAATATTCTTTATTCTATAGAATGCACACACAGCCTTTAGATTTGCAATATTTTCTTTGGTGGTTGTAGAGTGAATCAACCGTCTTTCTGTGGCACTGGTTTATACCTCAGCGGTGTTGCTTTGAATCAGCTCGGTGGGGATCAATCACTTCCAGGGTATTTTGTATGCTGCTCAGTGCTTGAGAATGGTGTGGTTGGGTTGTTTGTAATACAAAAAGCATCTAGAGTAACAATATCATGCAATAAAATAACAAATAATATCTATCAATAAATAAATTTTTGCAAACGCGTCTTTTTCAGAATATTATGAGTAAAATCTGTTCGAAACTTTCCAATTTTTGTTATGCGTTCATTAACGAAACAACTTATTTTTCAAAATATCCGTGCTCCTTCCCTCGTATAGGCCAAGCATTCTTTTTTATAATTACGCATTTATATATACACTGGCGTATAAAAGTTAAGCATAATTGATAATTGTAGGGATAAAGAAGGAACTGTAAATCAGAATGGCGGCAAACGTGATATGTGAATGTAAAAATGGTTATAAAATAAGGAAGCAAATCAAAAGAATGGAAATAATTAATTTTATTATCCAAAGTAGCAGTTTGAAAGAAAACTGACATAGCAAGGATTCACACTTTAAAGAAAAAATGAAATAAAATACTGATGCTGCAGTTTAATAAGGCGTGTGGTCACCTCTGAAAGCCAGGCACGCTGGACACCGATTTACCATACTTGCTATGAGATGATGAATGAGTTGTGGACTCAAACGGTTTCAAGCTTCTTGGAGAGCTCTCTTCAGTTCTGTAACGGAGCTTGGTGGGTGAGAAAGGGCTGCAATTTATCTCCCGAGCATATCCCATACATGCCGATAGGATTTAAATCAGGGGAGTTCGCAGGCCACGACATGCGCTGGATGTTTTCCGTTTCAAGGAAGTCATCAATCAGCACCGCTCGGTGACATGGTGCATTATCATCCATGAATATGAAGTCAGGACCGACAACACCTCCAAACAAGCGAACCTTATACTCAAGAGCTTCGTCTCTGTATCTTTGAGCAGTCAAAGATAAGAAGGTCTGTGCGGGCTTCCATCATGATGCCTGCCCATACCATTACTCCCCTTGATGGAAAATGATGTCTTTCCGTTATGTTTCTTGGTTCAAAACGTAGTCGACTGAAAAGTTTTGCATGAACCCAATGTTTCTTCTTCACCCAATTAATATCCGCAAGAAATTTGGAATAATTTTACGAATATTTTCTCCCGGTTTTTCGCACGTTACGATTTATGCTTAACGTTTGGACACCAGTGTATATACATATAAATATATACATATATATGTATATATATATATGGGTGTGTGTGCGTGTGTGTTACAAAAATATACAATAAATAGTTATATACCTAAGATAACTATAGTCATAATAGAATAGATTTATCCACAGAAACACTAGAGCAAACTCCTGGACTTAGGAACCAGTATTGCAGGTTTTAACAATGTTTTTCGGCCAGCCAACCTTCACCTGAATTTGCCAATAATCTGTGCCATGAAGAAAGCAATATATTTCTAGAGAAGAGGGTTTAACTATTATTATAAATAAAACCATAATCTATTAATATAAAACGATAATATTATAGCCTGTAATATTTACTAAAATATTTTAAAATCAAAGTTAAACCTATTAGATAAAGACTTACCACGTGATTACTACAACACATATTTCCGGGCTATGGACAATAACAGTAACGCATAAAATTATTAAGTTTGATAAAATAACATTAATACTATATATATACATATTTAAAAACTCTAAATTTACAAAATCTCTTTTAAAATTTATAGAAAATAAAAGTACCACCCGTTCACAAATAATGAATTTTTAATAATTTATATATATATATATATATCTTTATATATAAAATATACGTGTCACACAGTGTTTGTCCGCAATGGACTCCGAAACTACTCAACCGATCATAATATAATTTTGCGTACTGTGTGTCATTTCGTTCAACTTAAAACATAGGATGGTTTTTATTTCAATTAATCACGCCATAATTTTCTTATTGCCGGAAATGTGAAGAATCCGAAAATCGTTGCCAGATTTCCGTAAGGAATAATCGCAAAATGTGGCATTGCTCATGCGTCTGTGGAAGCAGATATTACAAACCAAAATGCACGAAAATTAGATGCCTGGCGTATTTCGGGGTGTGGAATCCGATTTTAGAGTTATTTCCCAAAATTAGCCGTAACTTTGCCGGATAAAGCAGCCCGACCGTATCTTAGACACACCATAACAGGGGCTTGCATTAAAAGCCTTAAATCGTGAAAACTTGGACCCTGGCGTACTTCAAAATGGATAATCCGAATCTGAGAGAGATATCCAGTCTGAGAAATAACTGTAACTTTACCGGATAATTCAAGACAACCATTTACTACACAAACCGTGGCAGGAGCTTACCCTTAAAGTCTTGGTGCGGGAAAAGTGCGTTCCTGTTGTACTTCGGAATGGTGAACGAGAGTTTGAAATTGAATTTTAGAAATTCCTGTAACTTTGCCAGATAATGCCAGACGTCCCTAATGCCCCTTCCAGGGACTGAACTTGCCAGCTCAGGGGAACAAAAGTAATTTCCAGTTGCATCTAGGGACGGGAAACGATAATTTGAAATTATATTTCAGAAACTCCACTAAACTTGCCGGATACTGTATTAATTAGGAGAAAAGGCAAATGATTCGAGTTCCACACGTCCGGATTTTCATTATCTCTAGCGACTGAACTTGCTCGCGCTGGAGCATCAAAAGTCAGCCCCGTGTGCATTTTGCAGTGTGAAAATAGAATCTGAAATTTAATTTTTGGAGTTTCGATAAATTTGCCGGATAATGCCAGTCGACGGTATTTTAGACACACCGTAGCAGGGACTTGCCTTAAAAGCCTTGGATCATGAAAACTTTGTCATTGTGTATTTCAAAATGGATAATCTGAATCTGATATTCAATCCTAGAAATAACAGTAACTTAGCCGGATAATTTAGAATGACCGTCTTTTACTCAAACCAGGGCAGGTGCACACCTTAAAGTCTTGGCGTGTGAAAAGTGTATTCTTGGTGTAATTTGAGATGGTTTAAGCGAGTCTGAAATAGAAATATAGAAATTCCTGTATTTTTGACAGATAATGCCAGGGGATCGGAATATTCTCGAACAGCAGTACTAGCCTATATTTCTGACGTAAAGTGAGTGAATATTAACGTCGCAATTTTCAGCTACACGAGGGCTTTTGGCGACTGACCGCGTAATTATGAACCATGGTCAAGTGACGTGAATGACACTTCAGCTGGCACGCCCTCTCCTAACTACCACACCACACCAAAGGGAGGACGTTTGAGCTCTTGACAGATTTGACATGAATCGCTCCCCTACACGGCGTTTTTCAGTGGTACTGGGCTCGAATTCATGTTTCGCTAGCCATGATCCGATGCCTTGACCACTTGGCTACCGCGGCCACTGCAGACATAGAGACAAAAAAGTGGATCTTAATTGTATTTCGAAACTGGCGATCCGAATATATATATTCTCAATCCAATTCAATATAATCTCAAATCTACGTCAAATAATGCCAGACTCAAGTATTTTGTACGAACTGTGGAAAAGGCTTGTTTTAATTCTTGAGGAGAGAGAAATGCTTTCCAGGTTTTTTTCTGGATGGGAAACAATAATAATGTCAAATCGGATTTTAGAAACTCCCGTAACTGTGCCGGATAATGCCGACCGATCGTAATGTCCTTCTTCAGAGACTGAACTTACAGGAGCAAGGGCGTCGAAAGTGGGCATCAAGTACTTCTCGGGGTGGGAACGAGAACCTGGATACGGATTTCAAAAGCTTCGGTAAATTTTCTGGATATTGGTGGATTGGCTACAGTATTGCAAATGAATTGTCATGATCAGGGATAATTGTACCATGAATTATAAACATTCACTCAAAGCATTATATAGAGCTTTGCAAGATTTAAATGGCAACGAGAGAATATTCGGTGTTGTTGCTGTATTAGTGTCTGATGATTACCGACAGGTATTAGCAGCCATTACACGCACTACTTTTGCTCACGAGATTAACACCTGTTTAAAACAACCGTTTTGATGGCGAAACGTGGAAACACTTCGACTGACCATAAACACTCGAGTACATTTGCAAAATGATCAATCTGAGCAAATATTTCCTAACCAAATACTGAATATCGGAAACGGTGAAGTAGAACTTCATACCAATACATAATGCATGAAATACCCAGACAATTTCTATAATGTTCTTTAGGCAAAAAGGAATTGATTGAGAGTGTCTTTCCGGATATACTGTATAATTATCTTGCTAATTATTGCCTCTGTAATCCTGTTACTTAATCAGAAAAAATGTTGATATTGTGATGAAATAAACTTTCAGACACAAGTTTGTTGCCAGTTGATCCAACGTTTTTTAAGCCAATCGACACTATTGTTGGTTGAAAAATTTACGGTTTTGTTTTTATCACGTTTTTGAATTCTCTAGATATATCAGGAATGTCCCCACATAATCTTTGGTTGGTTCCCTGGTTTTTATCTGCGTAACTTAAATTCACCTAGATAATGCAACGGTGCACGTTTGATCATCAAAAAATTATACCGGGAACTTCTTGAAGCAAACATTTTGACTGCAAAGTTTGAACGAAAATTCGGTTCTGCTACTACGGAATTTGTTGCCACACGTATTCCACTTATACCGTCAGAATCTCTAATACCATTCAAAATTCTTAAATTTCAATTCGTTTGGCTTTCGTGATGACCATAAATGAATCTGAAACCCGAACAATATTCATTTGATATACTTGGACTTAAAAAATCAAAGTTTCTGGAATGGGCAACTAGATGTTACATGCTCACGTGTGCGGAAACCGTTGAATCTATTTGAGTTAGCAAAATACGGGTTACCGAAAAATATTGTGCACCGATTAGCGATTAGTTGTATAAAATTATTATTTGTTATACTTTAAAATGTTCAAATAATTTTAAAAATTGCAAATAATCAACGTTATTCACCACATTTATAAATTAATCCTTCATATGCTGTTACTTAACGACTTCGTTAGTAATTCATGCATTATACTACACTCAAGTAGGAGATGGATGAAATGCAGAATTAAAATAATTTGTTGTCTTATACTTTATTTTAAACTCTCCAAAATTATAAACAAAGATTAATTTGACTGCATTGAATAGCTTAGAATAATATTGAACTAATGTATTAAAACAAAGCCACAGCAACGCGTGGCCGGGTCAGCTAGTATATATATATAATTCAAAAAGATACACAAAATAGTTATAAACCTAAGATAACTAGTCATCATAGTATAAGGTAACTTAGCCACAGTAGTATTATGGCATACTCTCTTGGCTTTAGGAACCAGGATTACCAGTTTAAACAAAGTTTTGCGGCTAGCCAGACTTCACGTGTATTTGCCAATACTCTGGGTCATAGGGAAAGTCAGAAATGTCAAGAGAAGTTTAACTATTATAACAAATAAAACCATAATCTATTAATATAAAACGATAATATTATAGCCTATAATAATTACTAGAATATAAGATAGAAAGAGTTACCACGTGAGAACATAAATAACCATTTTTCCCGGGTGACAGAAAGGCGCATATCAGTAACGCATAAAATTAGTAAGTTATGATAAAATAACTAAACTCTCTATATATATACATGTAAGGTATCCGAACACGTTTGGAGTACTTTTTAACAAACTAGCATACTAAAAGGTTATAAATGTTCTTTTAGGACTCAATACCAATAAATATTACTATATTTAATCATCAGAATTTAAAATAAATTACCTGAATTTTACAAAAATCACAATTATAAGTGAAATTTTAACAATATTTTTTAAAAACTTCAAAGCACTTAGAGAAAAAAGTAATAAACATACATTAGTAAAAGTGTTACTAAAACAAATTAGATGCACTTATCTAGAAAATGTACTAAAATATTAATTGTGTAATAAAATTAGAAAATTTTAGTGCTGATTGAGTAAACATTATAAGAAATGTTACATTTTTTTATGAGACTATTATTTAAATAACAAGCCATAACTCAAAAAGTATTCTTACAATAAGAAATAGTTTAGTACATTCTCTAGAAAATAACATAAATATCAGGTTTAAAAAGTTTTATAAAAATACATTGGTAATACTTTGAGTTATCAGACTCGCCATGATAGATTTTGAGCAATTTAAATGCCCACTTCTGGTAGATCAAAACCCCACTTCCGGTTTTACTAAATTTATAAAATTGATTGCAACTTGGCCTCTAGGTAGTGTAGAAAAAAAAACAAAGTATGCTTTGTAAAGTCAAAAGATAGCTCTATTCAATAAAATAAAAAACAAAAATATCTGTCTTGACTGCATTTGGTCATTTTCAACTTGTACCTTAAAAACTCTTCATATTGTTTAAAATTTATACAAAATAAAAGTGCAACCCAGACATATACAATTATTTTTAAATAAAATATATTATTATTAATTTGCATAGCATGAAGCGCCATCTATCGTTTAATTGTACAGCGAATTAAAAATGCTATTTTTATTAAATATTTCTTACACTAAAATGATAAGAATATAACAGTATATATAAAATTAGCAGAGGATCCATGATCAATACAATGTTAAATAAAGTTATTAAAATTGAAATATATATTAAATTCATCACTAGCTAATACGTTATTACGATAAATATAATTAAAAATAATATTTCTATATATAGTTATAGATAAATTTGAATTCCAGGATGGCACTTTAAGACTGTTAAAACTAAAATCATCTCTTTTTTCATAAATATTACTATACAATTAAAATCCTTAATATATACAATGATACATCCAAGTATTTAATTTTAACTGGATTGCTATTAATTTTAAATAGGTTTAAGTAATCGGGTAAAAAAGTAATATTGTGGTAACATTATTATTTTTACCAAAAATTATTAGATCATCTACGTATCTAAAAATGTAATAATCATTATTAATAAAGTATTTATATTCGTAAAAGTATAAAATATAAATTAACCAAACTATTGCAGGCAGGGCCACCTTGAGGTAAAACCTTAGTTTGCTTATACAAAGAACCATTAAAATTAATGTAGTTTTCTTTTAAGACTAAATCTATCAGAGCTCTAAATTTTTGTAAATTAATATTAGGGTTATAATTACTATGATTTTCTAAAATTACCTTATTAATATACCTTATTAAAGGATATCCAAAATCATAACTATAACTGAATAAATATTTTTATTTTTTAAAAAAAACCAATAATATCTTTACTATTTTTAATTATAGATTTATTACATTGCTTATTGATGAAGTTTTATATAATATAATGCAGCATTTTACCTGCAGTAGTGAGATATGCTTTAAAAGCATTTGTTATCGTTCTAAATTTAACAGGATTTTTATGGAATTCAGGTGTTAAAAATATACATGGAAAGTTATTTTATGACTGGAAACAACCAATTATCTATATATAGCAGCGATTTGATTATAAATAATTAAGTCAAATCTTTTATAGGATTTATTGTTTAAAAAGTGTTCATTAATAAAATTATAAAAATATTTACAAATTACAGCTGTATTTCCAAGCACATTGTCTATGTAAATAATAACAAAATTCTCATGCAAATCATAAATCCTCTTTTTTATAAGAAAGTTCTGATTTAGAATGGTAATTAATATATATACATATGTATATATATATATATATATATATATATATATATATATATATATATATATACACTCATGTCCATAAATTAAGGATAATGAAGTTCAGGCAAAGAAAGAGACAGAAGCAAAAGAAATTTGACTTATTTGTAAAGTATATTTATTAAACAAAAGGTAAAGAGCAAACAGATGATATATGTTTGACACAATTAATAAAAAGTGCGATTTTTACTCCCTGGAGCAAATTTCAAAAAATAATCTATTTACAAAAAACAGATAGCATGGTTAGTATGATGATTAATACGGAGTATGTCTCCTGGACGATGCAATATAGGCCTTACAATGCCTACGCATGCTGAGTATCAAATTATCAATTTGGTCTTGGGGAATATTACACCACTCATCAAGCAATGCCCTCCGAATTTCCGGTAGAAAAGTGGGAGGGGGTTAACGGGCTGCAATTCATCGGAGAAGCATATCCCACACATGCTCTATTAGATTCAAGTCCGGTGAGTATGCTGGCCAATCCATATGGATGATATCCTCCGATTGAAGGCATTCGTCTACAATGTTTGCACGGTGAGGACGGACGTTGTCATCCATAAACAGAAATTCAGCACACATGACGCCTCAAAACAAACGTACATATTGTTCCAGAATGACATCCCGATAGATGTGGCTTATCATCGTTAAATTCTAAACAAGCAGGTCAGCTCTGGAACCAAGAATAATTCCTCACCAAACGAGCCATCCTGCACCACCGTAACGGTGTCGTTTAATGGTGTTCTCTTGGCGGTAACGGGTACCTGGTGCTCTCCATATGAAAGTCCAGCGAGAATCAGACTGCAAACTAAACCTGGACTCCTCGGAAAACATCACACAAGACCACTGTTGCGGTGTCCACAATGCATGCTCTCTACTCCAGGTTAATCGAAAGCGACAGTGAGTTGTGGTAAGGGAACAAATCTGACAGGCCTACGAGCATATAGACCAATGTGCCCTAAGCGTCTGTACATGATCTGCCTTGAAACTGTCGTACCGGTAGCTGAAGAAAGAGGACGATATAGGTCTGATGCTGTGCTCCGTCTGTTTCTTTTGGCAGTAACTGCCAAATACCGGTCCTCATTCGGCGTTGTACTCGGGGGCGACCTGTACTGTAACATCTACTCACATTACCATCATCTTGGAATCGTTGCCAAAGCCTGGAGATGACACTCTGTGCGATTCCAAGTTCCTCGGATACTTCGAGCTGGGTATGTCCACATTCAAATCGTCCGATAATTCGGCTACGTAAAATATCATCCAAATGCTTCCTTTGTGCCATAACTATGTGGTTATTGCACTGAAAGGCTTTTAAAGCGCTTGTGTACAATTTTACTTCTTTGCCACCATTCCTTATATACCCCTTTCTTACACTCTCGTCATTGTGACGTACTATCCGCGCCATCTTGTGGTTTCCTGTAATTTGCATATTCTTCTTCAAGATGTGTTTGACAATTCTACAGGTGAAATTTTTATGTTAGAGTTCAATTTCTGTGTGATTTTGAATTATCCTTAATTTATGGACATGATTGTATATATATATAAAAATACACCTGTGTCCAAAAGTCAAGTATAATTTAAAATTACGTGAATAAAGAAGGAACTGTAAATCAAAACTGCAGGAAATGTGATATGCGAGTGTAAAATGGTTTTAAAATAAAGAAGCGAATTGAAAGAATGATAATATTTAATTTTATTTTCCAAAGTAGCAGTTTGAAAGAAAACTGAACACAGCAACGATTCACACTTTAAAGAAAAAAGTTAAAGAAAACATTACATAAAATACTGATGCTGCAGTTTATTAAGGTGTGTGGTCACCTCTCTCTGACATCCAGGCATGCTGCACACCGATTTACCATACTTGCTATGAGATGATGAATGAGTTGGGGCTCAAACGGTTTCAAACTTCTTGGAGAGCTCTCTTCAGTTCTATAACGGAGCTTGGTGGGTGAAAAAGAGCTGCAATTTGTCTCCCGAGCATATGCCATAGATGCTCGATAGGATTTAAATCAGCGGATTTCGCAGGCAACGACATGCGCTGGATGTTTTCCGTTTCTAGGAAGTCTTCAATCAGCACCTCTCGGTGACATGGCGCATTATCATCCATGAATATGAAGTCAGGACCGACAACACCTCCAAACAAGTGAACCTTATACTCAAGAGCTTCGTCTCTGTATCTTTGAGAAGTCACATACCCCGTGTCAAAGATATGGATGTCTGTGCGACCGTCCATCATGATGTCTGCCCATACCATTACTCCCCTTGATGGAAAATGATGTCTTTCTGTTATGTTTCTTGGTTCAAAACGTGTTCCACGTTCTTTCCATACCGTTAAATGCCGAGAATCACTATTTAAACTAAATCGGGACTCGTCACTTAACATCACATTGGCCCGCTCTCCCACACTCGAATGTTGACATTTCAAACTCCAGTTGAAACGAGCGCGTTTATGCGCAGACGTGAGGGAAATGCAAATCGCTGGTCTTCTGGCATACAGGTCATATTATGTATATATGTGCATGTATATATATGTGGGTATGTGTATGTATATATATATATATGTGTATGTGTATGTCTATATATATGTGTATGTATATATATATATATATATATACTGGTGTCCAGAAGTTAAGCATAAATCGTAAAATGCGAAAAACTTGGAGTAAATATTCGTAAAATTTTCCAAATTTCTTGCGGATATTAACTGAATGCAGAAGAAACATCGGGTTTATGCAAAATTTTTCTGTCGACTATGTCCTGCGCGAAACACCAGCGCATGTCGGAACGCGGAAGGAAAAAGTAAGCTGGGAATTTTTTTGAAAAATGAAGCGTATAGATACTATTGCTCATTTTTTTTTAAAAAAAATTTTATTCAAATTTTGATTAATTTTGTTTCAAAAACCCCTTTTTTACTTTGCGTTAAATATTTACTGTTACTAATATTTTTTCTTTAAATATTAATTAAAAAATAGTTATACTTATAATTTTAAAAAAATATTTTATGTATATTTTTTTCTCGTAAATAAAAACGTTCCTTACATGCATTTTTTTTAAAAATTCGAACAAACTGTTTAGGTTATATATATATATCTCCATTTTTGAATACCCCACTCAAAGATTAACCTATAATATAAATTAAGAAGAAAAAGTGGTCCGGGGTACTCAACGTTTTTTCCTGCCCGGCCGCATACATATGGTAGATATTTCAAGCGAGCAGCAACATGAGGATTGATGGGGAAAAAGCACTATAAAATAAAAATAAAAAAAACATTGGATTGGAGTAGTGAAAAGAAAGCATAAAAAACAATAATGATTTTTTTCGGATTCAAGTTATGAGTTCTTATGCATGCAACATAATTGTTTTTCATCTAATACTGGTATCGCTGAAGGGATTTACATTGGTAAATTCTTCTATTTTCATAGTGGGTTAACTCGAATATAAATCATATCCACGTTATTCTAGCTTCTTAATCTATTTGTGTTTAATGGTAAAATGACAAGCAATATTATATTTTTAAGTGTACCACTTTCGCGATAAATCAAACAAGTTTTTGATCCATATTTGTTTTTCACTACAAAGTATTCAACATCCCAATCTTTATCGTTTATTCGAATATGTTTCGCTTTGGAGGCATGAAAAATAATTAAAACTCAGTTTGTGACTTATAAAAAAAGGTAGCTACTCCACCTCAGTTCAGTATTTATTACTCCGTTGTTATTTGTTATTACTAAATGTTACAGTCACATTTAGAAAAAAATATCTATAAATTAATCTATCTTAACAGTAAGTATAGATTTAATTTCTTGATGAAATACCTTTTTCCGTTCAAATTTAAATAAACTGTTCTTAAATAAAAGAATTTCTATGTGCTAAAGGTATTGACTGGGCCACTCAGAAAAGTGCTGCGGGCCGCATGCAACCTGCGGTCCGCAGGTTGAGTATCGTTGTAGTAAGTGATTCTCTCTCTATCTCTGTGTCTCTCTTTATACTTACTGATAAGAAATTATAAGAACATATCGAGTTTTGAGATCGCAAAATAAAGAACACTCAAAATATAATATAAGTACATAGAATGTTGGTTGGTGTCTTGTCATAGACAATAATGAAATAGGGCCTTAGGTTCTGTAGATAGCAACGACAATTAAGATGCAGTTACCTTAAGAAAAGTCCGCATGGGGTTCTTACTGATGTGCTGCAATAAAGTCAGAATGGCACAGCAGGAGAAAATATTTTTAGGAGTCGGTTTTGAGTCATTACAGTGTTTTCAAAAACAGTACTTTCTTGTCCCATTCTTCTGAATTTGCATGCCCCTAAAGTGTCCTGCTCTGTCTTGTTAACATGCTTGTTGGGCATATATTATTATTATTTTTAGGGGTACATGGGATATGGTATTAGAATGCATTTATTACAGTTAGGTTTAAATCATTTTGAATAATACAGTAAATTATAATGCATTTAGATATTTTAAATATTATAAACAAATGAAATATTCGCACGGGCACGCACGCAAATTGAAACTTATAAGTCACCAAAGTAAATAAAAAAATATGAAAATATATCAACATAATATTGGTGCTCTTATATTTTGCTAATGATCTAGAAAACTTTGTTTTTCATTGTAAATAAATAGGTCAATAAATTGAATTTCAGAAATACTGTACGGTTCTTTGAGAACCGCTGCTTCCAACTTTTTGGTACATCAAAACGTTTTGCTATTGGCATAAATTTTCGACTTAATCTACCCAAAAAATTTCCTAGGAGTTAGAGTCTGTCTCATGGCAAAAACAAAAAAAAAGACATTTCTTAGACTATTTCTGAAAAGATTTAGGTGATTGACAAGATAAGTTATCCTGCTAAAATATCCAGTTAGTATAAGGGCCCAAATAGAGATTCAGATGATCATATGGCACCGTTTAATATTGTGCAGAGCTCATACGCCACAAAATGTTCTATCGATTACTCAATCCATTATGTGACTATAGACTCTCAACTATAATTATCTACCTCTCATTAGTTGAATTTAAATCCTTCCTTCAAATCCAGTCTTAGTTCAAGTCTGCTAAAAATAATTTGTTTCCACTCACCATAACATGACAACATTTTTAGTCCTTTCAATTTTTCTCCTTAATGATGTTTCAATAGCTTTGGAGTTCTTTCCATTTTCATAAATTTTATATTAGTGTTTGTGAAGCATCTTAAAATCTGTGGTATGTAAAATCCATTTCAGAATTATTTCAAACTTTCACGAATGGAGTTGTTCTTAATTTAAGGAGAGGACGAAAGAAATTAAAAATTTAAAACAATAATGCCGTGATAGACAAAATAGAACAATTATACTGAACAATATTCAGCAGTTTAAAAATATTTTAATGCACATGCACACATAGCACATATATATTCATTTCTCTATCTTTGACTTACCTAAGAAAATAGAATCAAAAAATTTTAGACGAAGAAATACTTTCTCTTTGACTTTCATTTCCCTTTCAACTTATATCTCGCGTATGTTACACACATCTTAATATATAATAATCACAACTTGATATACGTTTAATACAATTCTCTTTTTTAAACAAAAGGTTTGCTGAAGAATTTTGTCTTCCTTTTTTAAGGATAAAGTCTGCACTAAAGTTGATTTTTTCCCCTGAATACTTCTAAAAATAAATATAGCTAACAGTTGATGATAGATTCATGCTAGTTGAATAAATGTTTATTTATTGTATCAGAAATTTATTATTTATTGTTTTTACTTTGAATGTTTGACAACTATCGTCTCAACCTCTTAATTGCCATCGCCGTATATATACGTCTCACTCAACCGGTGCGCGAAATGCCCCGGACATGTACGTATGCCTTTCCGAAATGTGATCTTATTCTTCGAGGTGCAATCAGTAATACTACCTCGAAGACTTTAGAATAGAACAAAGCATCTTGACAGTGTTAGTAAGGGGTTGACTAAATTCAAAGAAAAATAAACTTAATTCTGTCAATTATTTTCCCCATAATACAACGCATACGCGTCCCTATATATATATATATATATTTTTTTATATATATATATATATCCGGTAGCATAGGGTAGCGAATCGTGTACTTTTCAATTGACATTTAAGGGGTTAATAGCCATTTTGAATTTAAAGCTGTTTATTATTTTGAGCGGAAAACTATATTCATATATCACTCGAGTAGAAAAACTATATTCATATATCATAATGTTTGCATTCGAAAAATATAACTCCTTTGGATCTCATTTTCTAATATTAATGGGAAATAACATTGAAAAAATATTGTTTTACATAACGTGTATAGTTATTCCGTTGATAGTTATAGTCTATGTCCCATATAGTAAGCTAATCATTTCACTGCATTCCCTTATTTTCGAAATAAATTTGTGCAAATAAGTTTCTCTCTGTAAGGCTTAAGATATTTTTTTCTAAGGGGATGGAGCAAAAGAAAAAAAGATAACAGTGTTCTTTTTAAAATTCTGCTCATCCCTCATAGCTATTCAAACTCGATAAAAGTGCCAAACTCCAATTTTCTCACAACCCAATTGGTAGAGACGAGTTTAAAAGTTTTTATTCGCGCTATATTTGTTTTCAAATTCGTTCAGTGTCTTCAAATTATGGTAAATAAGTTTGATCCGTGCGAGCCGGTGAAATGCAAATATTATTCTTTCGTGTATTCACTTTTTTTTCGTGTATTCACGGTTACTTTTTTTATTTTTATTTTTCGTGTATTCACTTTTTTATCGTTTTCCTTTTACTTTTTCTTTCTCCTAACTTTCACATTTTGGTTATTGTGCAGGCCATATGCAACGTAAATTGATCGAAATTTCACCTTCCTTTTTTCTCTTTTTATACTTCTACGCCTTACTTCTAAATTGATTTTTTTCGAATTTTAAACAGTAAAGTAATTTTAAACAACCTGCCATAAACAATAGAATTTTATTAATACGTGAAAATGTATTAACCTAAATTCAAAAAAAGATGAAAGAAATATATCGGAAAAGAAATGTAATTTAAACGAATCTTGTGTACGGTCGAATAGAAGATGTATTTATTTGAATAAAACTGTTTCTGAAACATTAGAACTACTCATTCAACGAATAATCGTAATTTATTTCTTGAGGTCTCAAAAATGAAGGATATTGTATGACGTCAACTTGAGATTTGTATTTCTAATGGTTTCTTATCACATGGAAAAAAGCTTATAAGGGGAAAGAAAAAATAGATTTTATCATTATGCTTCAGGTATTATGTTTTCTGTAGATGTTAAGAAAATTATTAAAAAAATATTAACAACTGTAATACATAAGTATTATCAAAAATAAATTTGAATTAAAATATAATGATAAATATACGTAATTAGAGGTTGTAAGATTATTCTTTTGATCTAGGTGACCATGGTAAACTAATAGTTATGGACTCAAGTTCGCGGACGACAAGTTATGAGCTCGAGTCCTAGTGTCCTTACAGACGCACCGTGTAGAGGGTTGAAGCTCAGTAAATCTGTTAAGCTGGAATTCCCCATTAGCTGTTTGGGCAGAAGTGAGGTAGCAAGGTGTAATCCTCGTCATTTGACCTAAGTTCAATTTCGAAGTACTTCGCTAGACAACCATATTTCTTCTTTTGCAGAAATTCGAGTTTTTCAGAAATAATTTTCAATACATATTTTTGTAAATAATTTGTTATGTATTTTAATTCCTGATGTACATTACAATAATTGCTATCGATGTATATTATCACAGATGTATGCAGTTCTTAATATCGAGGGGTGATCAGAAAGAAAAAATGATTACAAGTCGAATAAATAAATCATCATGTCTATTTAGTCATTTGTCACAATGCAGAACTAATCTGTCTAACCCGTCTAGGTAGAAATCAGGTTCCCGTTCATCGAGCCAAGTCTCGGCGAATGCTTTCACAGCACTGTCTTGGAATACCGCAGCACATCAGAAACTATATGCTACAGGCAACTGTAGCCCAGTCCTAGCTCTTACGAGATTTCCCTCAGAGTTACCCATCGGTTATTTTGAATCATTTCTTCAATTCATGGCGTGATAAGTTCTGTCAGTAACGAACTTGGCCTGCCACTCCTTGCCATATTGCGGTGTGCGACATCCTCTCAGCCTGATTGAAAAGAGTGACACCATTTTGCTACATCTGCTGATTGCTTATTCACCATAAATTTCCATGATTTGACTGTGAGTGTCAGATGCGGACACATTCCTCATAAAAATTGTCTCACGGCTTACACTTCCAAACGAGAAGAACTTCCTAAGCTCTTGTCATTTCAATCGTTCTGAACCATCTGGGAACTTCCACTACCTACCAAAAAACCAGCTCTATGACTAGTAGCGCCATTTGTCTTCACTCTGCAGAAACAAAATTTCTACACAATATATAGTTTTCGAATGCTATAGCTTGTAACCTTTTTTCCTGATCATCCATCATATATATATTTAGTTTCCTTTCCATAGTAATTAGTCGCTTGCCACTTCTCAATAAAATTTTGAACTTTAATATTAGGCAGTATGTTTCTTTATTGTATGAGCCAAAACTTACTGTACACAAATTCACAATGTGAAAACATGCTGCACTTCGGCATGCCGAAGATAAGATAAGATCTACTTAAAACCTATTGAATCTGAAGAAAATCCAAAATCTAACAGTACATTAAGGCTTGAGCAAAGAATAAAAAAGTGCCTGTAAATAATACTTTTAAAGGCCTAGAAATGAAAAGTACAGTCAGTGGTTTTAACGAGAGGAAGTAATAAGTTTTGACAAGTTTTGTAAAAGAAACAAATTGTGATAGAATTCGTACTCTTAAAGGACTGATTAAAAATAACCAAATGTCATTTTGTGTTCCCCATTTTTAAATATTTAACACTAGAGCCGCGGCAATTTCGGTATACCAAAAACAGCGGAGTGGGTCGTGAATATTTCCAACCCAGTTCATGCATATTTTGGGCAACTTCTTTTAAATTTTTTTGTATACTTTCCACATATCGGTATTTTACAGTCAGAAAATAAGTATCTACAGTTTGGTTTCTTCACTTGAAAATTAGGGAATGAACCCTTTTTCGCATCTGCGCAGATTCTTCAGTAGTATCTACTTTTTTCTGTGTATCTGACTTGTATTTTCTTTTGTGAATATACGCACAACACAACTCTTCAATAAGCTGTTAAATATATTTTCCCCGTAAAAGTTTTCCAGTAACTCCTTTGTATAAAATCCATGAATTAATCCCTGCAAGATCAAGATTATTGCAGAGTATATGAAGTGACAACTTCCTTGATTCTACCTTCACTGTATATTTCCTAGCCATTTAGTCGGCAATGTTGACATCAAATTTCGTTGAGTCATAAAATGATATTGTTTCTGGAAGCTTTTTGGGTGATTTTTACCAATACCAACTGTGAGATGAAGGTAGTTGAATAGTAAAATATGTGTGCTGGTTTTTTTCTTGATTAACTAACTGCCAAAGCTATATCACCATGCTCCAGCAGCAATGCATTGAATAACCTCATCGTTGCTTTTTCACAAATATAGGTACTTATATCTGATTTCGTTTCATCATTCCAGTTAAACTAGGACAGATTAAGTGTAGTGAAAAAATTATCTGTAGTGATAGATATTCCTTTATTTTCGAAAGGTTTTATTGGAAATGACGTATTCGGAAAGAGAGAGAATTTCAGGATGTTCCTCATCTTTACCCAAATATGGAAAACCATTGAGTATTTATTTATTATCAACATCGTTGGCAAGCCAGAACTTGATACCAAATTTATCTGGTATTTACTTAGCATATATTGCGTGAAATGACACACATCTTGGTTTAGACAGGAACAGGTGTTCATCAATAGTTACACCTGGTATCTGGTTCCTGTTTATAGCAGTTCTCGAATTTTCACTAGATTTCTTCCAAACTTCAGAAATGAAACTGAAACATAATTTATTTGTTTGAAGGCGTTCAGATCCACACACACATGTAGGTTTTTTTTTTTTTTTTGTAGAATCCTAGAAACTCTATAGTTTTCTAAATCTGTCTCTCGCCATAGTATCACGGAAAGAAGATTGACACCAAACAACTGACCATAGACTATCAAGCTGTAGATTATTTGCGCCATATATATCTTGAGTATACAAAATTGATATAAAGCACTTAGTTCGTCAAAAGTTATTGACCGTTCATCTTTTCCCAGTTGCCGGTGAGCTTCTTCCTCTATACAATTTTTGATATGACGAAGCATAGACTCATCTATAAGTAGCTTCCATGAACTGATTGTATAGCCATTTTCGATATTTCGTTTTGCCATAACTGGTTGGGGTACTATTTTCTTTGAAAACATTATGTTCAGCAATTCTTCCAAGCATGCAACTTCCAGAGGTGATGCTTTTCCAATATGTTCCATCTTTGTAACAAAAGTTCCAGAGGTTATTTCATCTGGATTTGAATCTGATAACTTTTTACATTTATTTACACTTTGTCTTTTGTTCCAAGAAGTGGGTTTTCTGCTAGTACATTGTGCAGGAAAATTATATACGGTATCTTCATCCGAGGAAATGTTTTCTTCATCTGGAGGCAAATATTCATCATTTCTGAAAACAATTTCCTCATCATTATCGTTTTAGGATTCATTTTCCGATAGTTGTTGCATATACTCGAGGACCCACTCAATATTAATTTACGCCTATTTCTTCCAGACATTTTCACTTAAGATCAATTTTATCTCCGCGTGTAAACACGGTGGCAAAAATCGAAGAAACCGGTACACTCAAGCTATCTCCATGGCAATGGGAACAACCAGTTGTGCAGTCATAAAAAAACATATGTGCACCCGTTTGACTATCGCATTGGCTATGGTAGTATTGCACCATATTTTATTCACTAGGCCAAAACGAAAAACATCAAAGAGAAAACTTTACTTGAATACGCTAACCAGAGGCATTTTTCCCATACGGAGTGATAATGGGAGGGAAAGGGGTGGGTCTGAAACACTGGCTACTACTAGAAGAAAATTCTCAGCTGTTCTTCTGTTATCAGTAATAGTCTACTGACCTTGAAGTATTGTTCTGCTAACATCGGGGGAAAAGCATTTCCCATTTCAGGAAACGTTGAATTGCTAATTTAGTGCTTGTGATTGCAATGGGGTCAAAATGACCCATTCCGCGATTTTAGGTATAAGTATAAAAATAATAAGTATTTAACGCATCATATTTTCACAGATTATTATTGGTATAAATATGGGCAAAGTCACGAAATTTTATTCATTTCCGTTAGTAACTTTTGACAAAATCGAAAACAGAATTGTTCTTGGGTCAAAATGGCCCCATTCTTGTGTTTAGTGATTGAAATATTCGCTTAGTAGTATAATCATTAGTCTTAGAGAAACAACTGTTAACTTTTTTTCAAAGAACACTTGAAAATAAATTATTTGAATGATACTAATTATATAGATTAAGACACAGTGTGTTGTTTATTACATTATAATTTATTTCATCAGACTGATTTACAATAAATAATAAGTTCCAAGAAAAAATGTTTGCAGCGAGTTTTATAGATCCATGCAGCATTGAAAACCAATCAAGAGAGCGTTCATCATATCTTCTCAAATGAACTGGAATTTTGTGATTGCTTTTACAAATCTTGTGGGGGAGGGGTCCTAACTGGGACCC
>BMAO01006139.1:178396-197336 GCA_019973975.1 Trichonephila clavata | reverse complement strand
AAATCAAAAGAAGTTAAATTCATAAAATGAAAACAGATACATCAATTCCAAAAAATTGAAAGCAGAAAAATAAAGGCTACAATTTCCCAGTTATTCATAAAAGTGATTAGAATCTTTTATAGAGGTTCCCCCAAATGGGAAAATTTATATTTTATTTTCTGTAGGGATTGAATAAATTGTATTCATCTTTAATTTTGTCTTCCTTCGCGCAGAGTATACAACAAAATAAGATGGGAGAACATAATAGAAATCAGAGTCACATAGGAAGCTTTTCTTTCCAGAATCATGATAAATTAAAAAGAAAAGGTGATTGATTAAAGCGAAATGAAATTACATTATGCATTATAGGATTTTTTTTATCATAACAGAATGAAATATTTGGTATCACTGATAACTAAGACTCGTACAATCCCATATATTTTCCCTAAACATTCACTGCACTTATAAAAAGTGCAATGGGGCTATAGACCCTTTGAGAGGGCCATTGACATCTACAGGAAGTTCTGGGAGGGGGACCTTTAAAAAGGTTAGGTTTATTATAGCTCATATTGATTACTTAAAAAGAACAAGATTTAAAATCACTTTTTTAATTAATTTGTTTAAAAACATCACTTATATATTTAAGTTGCCTGATTATTTGAAATTATTTATTTTCTTCTTGAAATGTGTTTTGAGATGAAATTAACTGAATACATCTAATTAAAACATAACTATAAGTATAAAAAAAAATTAACTAATATAAAGAGTAATATTTATCCTGAATTAAAACAAGATAGCTGTTGAATAAATACCAGTTTTGAAAAAGCTATGCACTTACTTGCATCCTGCAGAGAATGAAACATCATCCACTGCAATCAGGTCGTTAGTAGTGACTCCTGCTTTACCTTCAATAACAACTTGGAATGGAACAGTATCATTTAGCATCACAGTTCCTCTCATCCAGAAGTTTCCGACTTCACCGGTCTGAGACCATAATAAAGTATAATCTCCATCTTTTTGGGTGGTAGTGTGGATATTCAACTGGTTTACTTTGTCACCATACATGAAATAATAAAACCTCATTTCGCATTCGCCTTTGGCTACACTTCTCAAGACTTCTGAAATCAACCATGCTTTCTCGTTCATAGCCCCTGCTGAACCTCTTGTCATAGCTATGTAATGGCCTTCTGAGTTTGATAGTGTATGATCGTAGGGTGGTCCGACTCTAGAATAAATGTGCCCGTTTGCAGTTCCAGTTCTTATATCCCAAGTAAGAGGAGCGTATCTATCATTTTTAAGTTGTGAGAAAAGCCCGAAACCATTTTCAAAATCAGTAGCTAAGAAATTTTTGTTCTCACAGTCTTCTTCATCTGATCTGTCTCCACAATCATCTGTTAAATCACAAACTCTAGAATAATCAATGCAGCCACCTCTGTTCTTTGAGCACTTGAATCCAAGACATATTTCGTTTGATTTCTTTGGCAATGCACAGTTCATGAATTCGATATCATCAATTGCTAAATAGTCATATCGACTCATACCTCCCTTTTTGTTGATGCTCATTGAGAAATTGCTTGTTTGACGTCCGATTCCAAAGGATTCTCTCTTCCATGTGTTAGACTGAGTTATTGAAACCATATCATAGTTTTTATCTCCAGAAACAAGCGTAATTAATGGCTTTAACCACACAGTTCGTGCTGCATACCAAAATGAGAATTTACATGGAGAAGCTGATTGGGAAAACAAGGGGCTTCTGTACTCATCTACTGGTCCAGTTTCTGTTTCAAGACTTGTATGGATAATTAAATAAGATCCTTGACTAGTATTAGTTGTTTTGTCTACATCTGGAGCTTGGGGTATTATTTTTTTTGCCATCTTCCGCAATAGTAATATTTACTTCAACACCATCTCCAGCTTGAGTGATAGCTTGCCAACCACAGTTTGAGCCAAGTTCAAAATCACAAAACGAAGGACAGCCTCTTTCATCTTTACCGTAGGGGCAATCTACCTTAAAGTCACATACAACATTCATCGGTATGCATGAGTTGTCATCGCATGTGAATTCTCCCTTTCTGTCACATATACCCTTTGGTTGAATGGTTGGTATTGGTGTTGTAATTATTGTATATACAGGCACGCAGTCTAAAGTGAAAGATGTGTCATCAATGGCAACCTCTCCATTTCTACCAGAGCTTGGACTACCCTCAATTACGACGTGGAAGTTCCATTTACTTTTTAGTGGTATTTCTACTCTTTCCCATTTTTCTCCCGATGAGCCATATATATTTTTAACATGACGCAAGCGAATATCATCAGCCAACTGCAGGTATACACTGATTTTACTAGTGTAAGAACTATACAAGTGGTACCAGAACCTTAGTTTGCATTTACCAGAAGTATCAGCCATGAAAGAGGTACTAGTAAGCAGAGCATTGTACCAATAATAATATCTACTTCCTCTTGAAGACATCAGAAAATAGCCGTTTTCGTTATCTTTAGTATGATCTCTGTCTGGACCTGTTCCTTCTGCAATTTCTTTACCTGATGTCCTCACCCATTTCTGATCAGCTTTAGGGTTCTGAGTCCAACCACACCAACCATCTTCAAAATCACACCTCTCCAAGTAATCTGAGCAATTGCTTTCATCTGAACCATCTGGACAATCTAAGCTAAAGTCGCAGACTAAAGTACTATTAATGCATTCTCCACTAAGACAAGCAAATTCCTCTTTGTTTGCGCATTTTCTCTTTTCTGGTGGTGCACATCTCAAAAAGTTTATTTCATCTATTGCTACGTCTCCTTTACTTAAAACATGTGTTGCCACAAAATCTAAATGCCATCCAGGATCCCTTCGCCCTATACTAACTGTAACATTCTGCCAATTTCTCCCTTGGTCCGAAACTTCTCGCCACAGCCACACATCTTGTTTATCATGAGTCTGTAGTTGTAATTTTAAGGATGCATCGTTATTTGTTATACCAGACATAAAGTAATAGAAACTGATCTCACACGTTGAAGAAGCTTGTTGGAAATCAACAGACCTTAAAATTGCCGAGCTTGATACAGATCCAGTTCTTTCTTTTGTCACATACATGTAATAACCACTTCCAGAGACATCAGATGTTAGTCCATTATTTCCATTTGCACCTTTCATTCTCTTCCATTTTCCTTCTCTTCGATCGCTCCATCCACAAGTAGGGTTTGTGTCGTCATCAAATGTACAAGAACCACATTTGGCTTCATCCGCTGAATCCGAACAATCAGCAACGAAATCACATATTTTCTCCATATCAATGCACATTTTGTCTGCAACGCACAAAAACTGACCGGCATTACATTTTTCAACTGGTTCTGGAGTTGGATCGACGATACTTAGAGGTAGTGTTTTATTTGAAACGATGCAGCCTGTAGTGAATGACACATCATCTATAGTCCATCCTCCAGGCTTAGAATTACTTCCAATTCGACTCTCGACTATGATTTCAAAAGGATCCTTAAGATCTCCCAAAGGCAGAATAACTTTTTCATAAAACTGGCCTGGAGGCTCTCGAGCGGTAAATATAGTCTTCCACACATTAACTTCATCTCTTCGAACGTAAACTGTCAAAGCACCAATATCTCTTAACTCATCGTATTTTGTTGAATTGAATACTGTACCATAAGTATAGAAGAACCTAAATTTGCAAGAACTGTCAACCACTTCCATAACTTTCGATGCCATTCTAGCGACTTGACCTTTCGAACGATAAGAATTACTGAAATGCAAAAATTGTCCAGTGGCGGAATTTCTCGTGTGGTCGCGTGTCGTCATGATTTTATTATAATAATAACTGGGATTGTATTTGGCCAATTGCCACATATAATCTGTCACAGGAGCTCTTCTCCAGCCACAGTAATTGTTACTTTCAAAATCGCATCTACCGGATATAAGTCGCATTTGGCAAGTAACCTGTTTTCATCACTGAAATCCCCACAGTCGTCAACAAAATCACACACAAGGTCATTAGATATACAATTTCCATTCTGGCACTGAAATTGGTTTTTGCCACATTCTTTAGGATCTTCGACTGTTCTCGGAATGTGGCAATTCTCAAAATTCAAATCATCGATTGCAATGATACCTGTTAAGGATTCTTTTTTGCCAACAATACCTACTCTAAATCTGTTCTGTATTCTACCAATTAAGACTTCTGCTTTTTGCCAAGATTTTCCTCTAAATGCTTCTAGGCGGAATATTTCAGTCTTAGGCCTTTGATGTCCAGAGTCAAAATACACATAAATGGCTTCACTATCGTGCAAAGCGTAGAAATAATACCAGAAAAACATACGACATGATGGTGCTGATTCTATCAGAGCTGGGCTATTAAAATGGGCTTCAGATTTAAGAGTCCAACGTTGTATGAAATTTACTTTCATATAGTAACCTTCACCTGGTGTGTTTTTAGTGTGATCAATGTTCGGCTCAGCAGTTCCATTGGCTAGAGTCTGATTCCAAGCTGCTGCGTTATTAGTGGAGCTAGAAATCCAGTTACAGGGTTGGGGTTCTTCATTTTCAAAGTCGCAATTAGTGCCACAGTCTTTTTCATCGCTACCATCTGGGCAATCATTGTAAAAATCACATCTGAAGTCATCTGAGATATGCGTTTTGCCATCTTCGCACGTAAAATCAGGTTTCCTATCCTCGATTGGAGTACATTTGCCTTCATATACAGATATGTCGTCCAATGCTATGAAGGTATTTACACTAGAAATATAAAAAGAACACAATATGAGAAATTGAAATGTTTTGCGACCATCAATTTTAAAATACAGGAAAATATGATATAAGATTTAGATAAATGATCTCCAAATTTTTTTCTCGGCGTACCCTTAGCTAATAATTAAGATAAAAAGTACCCCCAAGATATAAAGAATAAATTAATCTTTCTCTCTCATTTTTGCACGCACGCAATGCCCTCACATGTGTTTATATTTTTAAATTCCAAGTGAATGAAATATGTACGTTTCCTAATTATTAAGTTTTTGATTTTGTTTTAATAAATTAGAATATGAGTAAAGTATAACTAACTGTATGTTTATATGAACAGACGGCACTTTTTATGAATAAAAATTCAGGGAATATAAATTTTCTTTAAGACTTGATTTGATTTTTGCTTACGGCATACTCCAAAGTAATACGAAGGCTATTTGTGACGAAAAAAGTAATTCTGAATCCCAGTCGAGTAACGAGGACGACACCTGAGTTGGCACTTCACGTTAAAATGGTGACTTTGAGCCTGTGCACATATATTTAAGATGAGTCAATCCAATCCATATGATGGGTCTATAGTGCCACTTGAACTTCGGGCCCTTAACTCAATAACGCTGGCCACGAGTTCGCGACCATAGCACTTTGGGCTATCGCGGTTTCTAATTTACTACTAGTAAAAAATATTTATTTATGAAATCATTGTATATTAATAATATTTTAGATGAAAATTATAGCAATATAACGTTGCTTGAAATCAATGTTTAAAAAGTAGAGCCATTTGGGTGTAGAGTATGTTGTCAGTTTTCATATTCAAATTACATTTTTGAAGATATGTTAGAATTCTCTTCTCCCCATGTATAAATGTTGTGTAAAATAAATTGATTAAATTCTAGAGTGATAAAAAATATAAGAATTTCTTGTAAAGAAATATAACTAAGGGCTTGCGTGTTTAAAATTGTTAATATATTTTTTTTCTTTTATTTTCTGCTTAATGCCTCCGCGTATCCGTGTGAGTTCATGTACTGTAGTTTGAAAGCCGTTGATTTACTTATAATTATTTTATAATTATAGCTAATGGTTGTTTTTTTATTTTTATATCGAAATTTTGATTCAAAATTAAACGAATTAAGAGGAATCACTCCCAAAATCAAATGTTTGTAAATATGCTTGCAATGTATACTTAACTGTGAAAAAAATGCAAATGTCCTGTGTTGTCTTTAATGCAGATTTAAATGATTCTTAAATTAAAAACAAGAATGAGTAAACGAGCAAGAAAAACTACTTTACAATTTAGAGTTTCAGAAAATTTGCTACTATATGTAATTTAATAAAATTGTAAGATTTGCATTAATTTTTAATTCTTTCACTTTGTAAGAGTTATTTAATACTGTTCTGTTGGTTTTACCTCTTTACTTCTCGGTATTTATACAAATATGCATAGTAAATGAATTCGATAGCAATTATATTTTAATACTTAAAGGTGGTCATATTTATGTTTAAGAGTGCCCATCATTACAAAAAGGATTATGCCCGCCTGGTGGCTTGTTGGTTTGTCGCTGACCTTGTCGCCCTAAAGTTGCGGGTTTGATCCACTGCCCAATTCGGCAGATTTTCATGACGCACAAAATCGACAGTGTCTTGTGATTAGCGGTATGTTAAAGATCTGTGGCGGAATCTAAATAAACCAGTAACAGACTCTGGACAGGAGAGTGATCCCTTTTGTCTAGTGGTAAGTTACGCGCTTACGAATCGGAAGGTACCACCGAGTTCAAACCTCCGATATTGGTGACCCTGGCTGAAAAGAAAAATGAAAAACCTTCTGATGTGTCATGGCGCCATCTACCTGCAAGCAAAGTCGTCAAAACTCGCTTGACGCCGCAAAAGTCGTCGGACCCCCTCCACGCAGCAAAGTCGCTGGACCCACTCGGCGCAGCAAAGTCGCCGGACTCACTTGACGCAGCAAAGTCGTCAGACTCACTTGACGCAATAGTAGCAACTCCCCACTCGCCATAACAACAAAATATCTCTTTCGTTCGCCTATCCACCGACTCACTGGTGGGGGAGTACTGTGGCGGAATCTAAATAAGCCAGTAACAGCCTCCGGACAGGAGTGATCACTTTTGTCTAGTAGTAAGTTACGCGCTTACGAATCGGAAGGTACTGAGTTCAAACCTCCGATAGATCCTTAGAGTGCCTGTTTGGCTTGGGAGCTCTCAGTAAAGTTAATTTCCTGGTCCCATTGCGAATCTTCAGAGATCAGGCGTCTCCCTTTAGGGAGGAAATTGGGTGGCAAAATTACATTGCGGCTATTGGCAGTCCACCTATATTGTGCCGCACTTAAAAGTAGTACAAACACTCGGGGAATGTATTAGGTCTGCAAAGTTAAGCCTAATTGGAAATAAAAAAAAAGAGGATTGTTACCAGCAACCGTTATAAATGAATAAAATGATTTCGTATTCTGTTTGTTATTATATTCTGTTTACCTTAAGACGAAATTTACTGTTATTACATGCCTTAAAGCGAGAGAATCTTCTAAATTTTTATTAAAAAAAATGATTTATAGTTACAATTACGTCTTGTGTGAGTTTAGTTTTTCTATGATGTTATAGAATAATAATTCACTCATAAGTTGTAGTCATAAAAAGTACAGGCCACCTTTTAGCTTAACTTCTATGGAATTCAACCTTCTCTCTTTTGTTTTTCTTTTTGTATAATTAGGTAGAGAATGTGCCTATTCTAAATTTTACAATATTTCTATTATATTTCGTTCATTTGTTCTATAGACATTTGGGAAAAGTTTTTAGGAAGTCATTAATACGTAGAAGTTAACTGTTTCTCTTTCTTTCTTTCTCATTTTTTCAACACAATGAAGTTAGAGATCGATATAAACAAAGTTTTATTAGCTAGTACATGGACATTAACGCAGAAAACTTCATTTGCAAGTATTTTCTGAACTTTTGAAGGAAAATGCATAACGTTTTGGATTTGAGGATTTTGGAGCACATATAAATACCATGTACTTAAAAATATTTATATGTTACGCATCAAATTTTTTCAGTGAACAGTAAAAAAAATAAAACAGTAATATTAATTTCTTCAATTACTTTACATTTTTTTTTAAATTTAGAGAGAGAAATGTGAACAGATCGATGTTAACATCTCTGAGAAGTATTTAGTAAAAACCTTTCGATTGTCAAAAATCTAATCTGACATTAAGAAATCCATTTTTTAAACCCCATAGCTCAAGCACTTTTCATGATAATTTTACGAAATTTGAAATTTAGGTTAATTTACGAGTAAATATACAAAATTAGATTAATGAAAAAACCAAGTTTCTAGTAATGGGTCAAGTTATTTTTTACAAATTAATCAACCATTTTAATTCATTAACCTACTAGCATCCAAATTCAGTTCCATTTAAGCCATTGAAACTGACACCTGTCTACGAAAACTGTTAAGTTCCATTTTGTTTTGCTGTGTGTACAATTTAAGTCAGGATTCCATAAAATTACAAACATTAACAAAAGTATATACATATTTACTTACGTGGTTGTTAACTGAGCTTCAAAGATAATTTGATATTTGCCCTCGGTTCTATCTATATCGATCTGCGCTTGCTCGTTGTTCCATCTGCCAAGCTTCTCCTGTGTGAAATGCCGCAACTCAGTTATTTCATCAATTTCGTCATCGTACATAGAGATCGTCAGAGCCCCATCGAAGTTGGTTCCATTTCTGAAGTTCCAGAAGTTAATGCAGCGCTGTTTGGTGTACGGGAAGTACGGGGACATGATACGAGCAGGTTTGGGATTAGAATTCCATGATGAAACGACGTGGGCATACAAGTAGGTTCCAAACTGGTTTCCGAAGGTAGTGTCGTTCTCTGGAGCTGCATCTGTAATCTCACCAGATCCTCTCATCCACTGTAGATCAGCATCGGGGTCGTTGGTCCATAAGCACATATCTTCTTCGAAATTACAGGATCCGAGTGGTGGGCATTCAGTTTTTACAGTAATGTCGTCGATTGCAATGGTTCCATTACCATATGCTGAGCCGGCTGTGACCTGAAAATGGTACACCATGGGATTGTATACAAAATCTCTTTAATTTTAAAAGTAAAGATTATTTATATATATATTAATACAGTAACTGGATCTCTAAAAATTTCTTCACATTTTTTGGGGTATTCTTTTACTTATAAATATTGCAAAGTAGGAACGATTAATGGATGCGTCGGTAAATTATTTTTTTAAACTTTGATATATCACGTGCTTGTAAATATATGTTTGCTGAAGCTCATTATGAAAATATGTTCTACGTAATGGAATACATTACACAATCGCTAGTACAAATAAACTTCATATACAGCCTGAAAAAATTCCAAAGAGAGATGGGAGATATGGTAAATTAGAAAAGTAAATGTTAAATAATAAATAAAAGTTATGCCAGAAAAAACTATTTTTAAAAATTTTCACTTAAATATGTAGTGACCATAGTTCATATGGTTTTCAAAATGTTTCATAGCTAATTAAGTTATGATTATTGCTTATACTGCGAAATAAGAAAGTCAATCCTTTAATATAAATCATAAGTTATTTATTAAAAATCATAAGATATAAAATATTTAATCCATTAAAATAAGAAGTTTGCAGTAAACTGTTTTCGCAATTAAGATTTTTCATAAAACTAGAACATGTATATTATTGTTTTTTCAAATATCTACAAAATAAATTAATTTTTTAAAAAGAATATCGAAATTTTGGAGGCTGATGTAACGAGATATAATTTTAAATTTTCTATTTTTTCAAAACTAGTTTTTCTTAGAAATTTGATTTTTATGCAGGAATACATACCTGGAAAATGTAGCTGTACGCAGAAGGGAGTGGTTCTTCGAGTAGGACCTCTGAACCGTGCCAGAACTCGCTGTTGTCTCCAGCTTCTTTCCATTTCGATACTTTTGAATCTCCGTTCCTTATCAATACTTCTAAGTTTCCGACATCAATTCCATTTAGATAATACCAGAATCTCATGCATTTCTTATCTGGTTGGTAGAGACCACTTTCAAGTCTTGCCACGTTGCCCTCTTTAACTGCTGTTTTTGGGTCTACATAGAAATAGTTTCCAAACCCTGAACCATAAGTATGATCAACATCTGGTCCGTTAGTGCGGGACCCGTTTCCTCTCTTCCATTGGAAATCACTCTCTGGATCATGTGCGAACCCACAATAGTCTTGTTCCACATCGCAGAAATCACGAGGAGGGCATGCTTTATAATTAAGTGAGAAATCGTCCAGAGATATATCTCCATACCAAGTACCATCTCCTTCAAATACTATCTTAAATGCGTAATCCTTAACAATATGTACTTGCTCGTATTTCCAGTTAGGACCTTGTGATTTTGATTTGGTCCAAATGGTTTCAAATTTGTCCTCGTCGTGGAAATTTTGCACTCTCAGATATAATGATCCTGGATTATTTCCGTACATATGATACCAAAACTTAAAGCAAACGCCTTCTGGATCTGGATCCAAGCCATCTTGACTGAAAAGTCTTGCTTTGACGAAATAGTATCTCTTTGAAGCATCATTTAATGTCAGGTAGTGGCCACTGGTTGATAAAGTAGAATGATCGGTTCTTGGACGAGTCAGTTTTCTTTCAGAGTGCCCTTCTACTATTTGCCATTTTGCTGAATTTTCTTCTGGGTCATTTTCCCAAAGACAAAGATCTGTTTCAAAAGTACAATCAAACTTAGAAGGAGGATATTCGGTAGTGGTTGTAGGAGGAACGAGAGTTGTAGAAATGTCTTCGCCACAGACTGATTTTAATAAGGACAGGTCATCAATTGCTATTCCTCGATGCGTGTCGTTGTCTTGCTCACTACGTGCTAAAGCTGTTAAACCAATTTGGAAGAAATCACCAGCGTCTTCGGCAGATATATTTGTTTCTAATTTCATCCATACGTCTGAAGTAACATCCTCTGATTTTACTTCCGTCACGCCTTCCCATCCCATTCCAATCAATATTTGTTGGACTAATAAAGAAGAATTTACAGTATTGAACATATTATACCAAAAGGATAAGCAGTAATTAGGAGAAATATCTAAATCTTCACTGATGAGCATTGATTGAGATTCTGCTCGAAGGCCTGTTAACAAAGCATACATATAATGTCCTTGGGCTGTAACAGTACTGTGATCGACAGAAGGTCCTTTTCCTAAGTTGTTGTCTAATCCAGTTCTTCTTATCCAGTCAACATCTGCAAAAGCATCAGCATTACTCCAACCACAAGTATCAATTTCAAATGTGCAAGAACCAGGATCTGAACAAACTCCGTGTGTTACATGTATATCATCTAATGCTATGTATCCAAGTGGTCCGTAGCCTGTTTGCGCTTCGAATGCTATGTAAAAACTTGGGAGAGAACTCATTGTAACTCGGCCTAGTTTCCATCCTCCCGCATGGTCACCGGATCTCTTCCACAAACTTTTTAGGTTTTCTAATCTACCCTCTTGCGTTGTTCTTTGATAAACAGCCAATGTACCAATGTCGTTTCCAAACATATTGTACCAGAACTTTACACACATATCTCCATAATTTTTGTACATCGGACTTTCAAGTCTAGCCAAATCTCCTCTTCGCTTAAATGGTAAAACTATGAAATACCCGTATTCTGAATTTGTAGTGTGATCGACGCTTGGCTTCTCCTCACTCCAATTTCCACTACCTTGAGTTCTATTCCATCCGGCTAATCCTTCGTATGTATCGTTCCATCCACAGAAATCTTTCTCAAAATCGCAATAACCTGTCTGGGTGCAGGGACCATCAACCATCTTAAAATCGTCAATGGCGATATTGTTTTCATTTCCACCATAGAAAGACACGGCGGAGATTCTGATAGAATAATCCCTGTTAGATTTAATATCGATTTCTCCCAGTCTCCATTTATTTCCTTGTGTTCTTGAGCGTGTCCATTGTCTATTCCATGCCCAGTACCAACTCGTGTCAACTGTCAGAGTTCCAACATGTTGTCCATACATGTGATACCAAAACGAAAAACAAGTTCCTTCAGGTGTATTCATAGGAAGAGTTGGACTATCCAAACGAGCAGGTGAATATAAGCTACCTCTACTGTCGAAATATAAATAATAACCATGTCCTGTTGTATGATCAGAGGTGGGACCTGTAAAATTAAGAGACGTTGTGCCCTTTGTACGTTTCCACTTTGCATAATTCATTGAACTTTGCGTCCAGAAGCAGAAACCATCGTGGAAACTTTCATCGTCGAAGTTACAATCTGCTAAGAGTTCCTTGGGATTGCAACTGATGAATGATATTTCATCAATAGCTACATTTTTATTACTGCTACTCCACCAACTCCAAGCAGGAGTGCTGCTGAATCTAACTTTAGTACCCTTATTATTCGCTTGAGGAATTTTGACTTCAACAAGTTGCCATCCATCGTTGAAGCTGCTACGTTTAGTCCAGATTTTGTTGTAATTCCAGTAATAAGCTCCAGAAGATTTGTGTTCAACATAAAAGTTTCCTGAATTGCCAGAAGTGTACAACCAAAAGGACATAACACAGTGGGTTGATACAGCAGGAAGAGACGGACTTACTAAAATGGCAGGTTGATTATAGTATCCCCATCCTTCTGATACATAAGTATACCATCCCGTAGTAGAATTGACATGATCTGTTAAAGGTCCGAATCCATTGCTATCATTAGCCATTTTCCTCTGCCATTCATATCTTCCTGGACTTTCATTTTGCCAGCCACACATATCAATGTCGAATGAGCAAGGTCCGCAGTTTCTCTCGTCAGATTTATCCAAACAGTCAGGTGTAAAATCACAAACTTTCTCTTTCGGTATACACAAAGGCTGTCCACTATTACACTTAAATTCGTTATCCTTGCATGGAGACTTGGTTGGGAGAGGCGTTGGAATAGGTGTGGGGAGATCATCTGTGTATCGCTTGCATCCTTTAGTAAGAGAAATATCATCAATAGCAATAATACCTGTAGCATTTCCAGGATTTCCTTCAAGTATGTAATGATATGGTTTAGTACTTCTGATGTTGAAAACAGCTCGGTTCCATTTCTGTCCCAATGATCCTACCTCACTAAATCGTTCTTTCCAGGTCCAGCCATCTTTTTCCGTTTCAGTGTATAATTTCAAACTAGCATCATCAGAACCATGCATGTAATAATAAAATCGAAGTGAGCAGTAACTTTCTCCACTGAGTTGATAATCTGGACTGTAATAGTATGATTGGTAATATTTTTTATCATTGTAGTAACGCTTTAATACTAAATATTTTCCAGATGAATCTATTCCTTTAGTGTGATCTACAAGAGGTCCAGAATTTCCACTTCCCCTAGATGATGAGGCATATTGAACGTACCAATAATTTCTGAAAAAAAATTTTTGAATTAAAATAATTTCAAATTCCATAAAATATTTTTAAAGCAATGGTTGGACTATATATAGTGAGAACCCTATGAGTCCCCTATGCATTTCAGAATAAAGTAGATAGGATAAGTAAGTTTTTTTTTTGGTACTCACGTATTACACCATCAACCAGTTTCACCAAATTAAGAAAAAAAATCATCAAGACATCGCCAGATGCTGTCATCGTAAGTTTAAAAAAAATTATTGCGTTTATTCATGAGACAGTTTCCCCATAATTGACTGCATTTCGTGGCATTGGGCGACATCTTTCAGTCCGAAGATTTGGTCAACCATATAATAAGTAAGTACCAATTTTTTATACATAATCGAAAATTTCATTTTCTTTTCCAAAGAAAGCAACTAATTATAATATGAACATTTTCTGATAGTATACCTATAATAAACTCTGAGAAATCAAGTATATTTGTAATAATAATATATCTTTTCTTAACAGACATTAAAAGCTAACTATACACAAATGATATTTTGTAGATGAGTAAAGCATATTAAAAATGGGAAAGTCTTCGTATTTTTCTTTTTTTTTGCGATCAGTCTTGAAATATACAATCAACTAAAATTTATGTAAGTGAGCATTAAAAGTGGTATATACAAACCTTGCTTTTCCTTTCACAGTCCATTCGCAATCTCCATTATTCTCAAATGTACATGGCTTAGGATATGAGGAACACATAGTAGTCTCTTCATCAGATCTATCTCCGCAGTCATCTGTTTGATCACACAGGAAATAACGTGACACACATCGGCCGTTTGCGCACCGGAATTCTTTACTGCTGCAAGAATCTCTCTTCTCGGTTGTATTGCAATACTTGAATGTAATATCATCAATTGCCACATAGGTCTGTTCATAGGAACTCTGATGCACAAATTCAACAATAAAAGGTCCTTCTGTTGTTCCCAAATAAGCAGTTCCCAACTGCCATCCATTGTCCAATATTCCATTTCGTTCCCAGACTGTTGCAAGCGTATTGCTTCCGAATCGTTTCCTGACTCGTATAGCTGCTCTTGAACCAGAACGGTGCAGGTAGTAAAAGCTCATGGTGCACGCTGCATAAGATTTTTTAAACTGCTTTTCGGGACTCTGTAGAACTGACTGCTGCCAGCTGTAATACGGCCGAGGATCTACCAGCATGAAATAACCTGTAGAAGCGTTAAATGTGTGATCATAACCAGGTCCTTTGACTAATCCTGATTCTTCTCCTTGAGCCCTAACCCATTTTTGGTAATAATTGGCACTCACATCCCGCCATCCACAATCACCGTGTTCAAAATCACATGCGCCACAATCGGATTCATCTTCTCCACTAGGGCAATCCAGTTCAAAATCACATACTTTGCTAGCATTAACGTGGGAACCGTCTCTGCAATCAAAAGCTTCGTCTGGAACTTCATAGCACTTCTGCGTTGTCACATCAATGTCATCAAGAGCAATGTCACTGAGGGCTCCTTTCGTCGTTCCAATGAAAAGAATTTGATATTCGTCTTGAAGTTCAAGTCCATCTATATTAATATTGATCAGACGCCTAAACCACTTATCCCCCTGGTCTCCTACAATTCTCCACGAGTTTTGGTTGAGAGTCTTCACTTTGTTGTCGTCGTAGTAAGTGAGATTTATTTGTAATGTTCCCATTTCTTTTCCACTCATATGTGCCCAGAATGAAAGACACCGTTCCGTTGAAAGACTGAAAAACTCTGACTGAAGTATTCCAACTAAGCTATGTTTCTGGGCTGGATTTTCTGCTTGCAGGTAAATGTATGAGCCTGAAAAACGAAAACAATCCATATAATTCACACAAAGAAAGATTAATAAGATAAAATGACAGTATTTTATTTTCGTTCATGCATTGAAAAACGGACCTTAACGCTGTGTTCTTAAATTAAATTTTCTGTCAAATATTTACAATTATATTAATTATTCCATGATGGGAAAATATAACTCCGGTAAATAATATGATGTAACTCAATTAAACAGTATAAAATAGTGTCAGTGTCTGAAATGTTACTGAATTTGTGAAAACAATGCATTCCAGAATCCTTTTCGAGAATCTTTTAGTAATAATATTTGCATCAATAGGGTTTTGTCTACTTTATAACATTTCTTTCCTGTCTTTGATATTTGTAGCTAAACTATTCTTATTTAAATATTCTTGAAGCTACTGTACCCCAAAAAGTGCCATTAAATAGATGGTTGTTATCTTAGATTCTAACAAAAATACTCCAGGAAATTATTAGATAAGTATTTTGAAAACTCGGTAAATAAGTATCTAATTAAATTGCTATTACCCTTGATTAATTCGGTTTTCAAATACGTTTTACAGATTTTTGTGTTTCCTTTAAATTAATAAACCTCTCGTATTTTCTGCTTTTAATGGAAGTGCAAAAAGTTGTTTTAAATTGTTAAAAGAGATTTTGAATCACTAATGCATTTTTTCCGAATGAAAAAAGACAGTTTAGAACCTTTTTAAGCATACAACTTTAAAATCGTATTAAAAAAGAAGATTTTGAAAACCGGCCATTTCGCACCGCGAAAAATATGCAGCTTAATCATTAATAAAATTTTTTATTTAATTTTGATAGTTTTTTTAAAACACATACTCACAACATTTATTTCACTCTTCCAAACATTTATTAAATGCTTAAATTTTATGGCCATTGAGAATTAAATCACCCAAAAATGAAACTATATGTCTTAATATAATATTTATCTTAAATAAATATATCTTAAATAGATTTAGAAATTTGAAATGTGAGAAAGAGAAATATCTGTATAAACCTAATAATATAGATTAACTTCTAGTAATATAATTCATCCTCACCTAATTCAGTGCCAAGTGTGTGATCAACGTTGGGTCCGGTGTTGTTTGTAGGGGTCGGTCCAGAGTTTCGCACCCATTCTACATCCACCCCTGATTCAGCATTCTGCCATGTGCACAGATCGTCCTCAAAATCACAAGATCCTGGACTTGGACATGCGCCCTCTTTCACAACAATTTCATCCAACGCAATGAAACCCTTGTCACCTCTTTCCAACACAGCTCCAAATATTATCTTTAAAGATCAAAATGCATATTGGAAAAACCGTAATCAAAATTAAATCAATATTTTAAGATTAAACATCTATTGACACATACACAGAAATACATTACTTCAGTCTTTAAAAATATTTAAAATAATCAGATTGAAATTTCAATGAAACGAAATGTGTAAAAAAAGAAGTATTTATAATATTCGTAATCAATTAAGGCATTAGAATGAGTTCCACACACACAAAAAATAAGGATATTTTGAAAAAACAGACCTGTGTATCACGTTAGTACGACAATAAACAAATAAGTATCAGTATATGAGTTATTCTCGTTGAACTGTTTCATTTCAAGCAAATATGGAGAAAACTGAATGATTTAATATTAAAACTTATTAGTTACGAAGAGTTTATTTGCTTGCATTTTTAACTCTTTTATATTAAATTTATTCATGTCATTCAAGACATTTTTTAGTCTTTCAAAACACAGAAAAAATTGTTGAATATATTTTTGACTGAGTGTGGGAGTGTTTATTGACGTCGCACTATAATGCAATACGAGAGTTATTGACAGCGGACCTCGTAATTTTGACCCACCACGATCAAAAGACGAAGACGATGCCTGAGTTGACCCTCTCTCCAAATTACCACATCACGCCAATGGAAGGACACTTTCAATCCCGACGAATTTAGTTTTCATTGGCACCTCCACACGGTGGGTCTTCAAAGGCACCAAGATTTGAACTCATGACACACCTGCCACGAGTTCGCGACCATAACCCATAGTTGGTTACCGAAGCCACGATCACAGTTTTGAAGAGTGATATCTAATTGATAATACGTGTTAAATAATAAAGATCGCCAATATTAACTTTTGTTACGTTTCCAAGATCATATTAAATTTAATCCGGTTTGAATTATGTATAATACGTAAAATGAAGTTTATATACACTAATATTTACTATCCAAGTATACGTCTCACAATGGAGTAGGTATAATTACAAGGTAATTTTCTTAATAGGTCTAATTACGTTTTAAAATTTAACCAAACAAATGTAGTTTTCTTTATCAGTCCGAATTAACTTCAGTTGCATAGATATGTTTAACTGAGAAATTTTCAAATGCTCGGTATTTTTTCATACAATACTATATTCTCTCTCATTATCAAAGCAGAAACGAAAATTAAAAGGTTTAAATTTATGTAAGAAAGATGTTTATTCGTTTAAACATTACTACATTAATGAAATGCATTATTCGTTTATATAATTTGCCATTAGTTTTTACCATGCTAAGAAGTTCAGTGTACATAATAAAAAGGCTTTAATGTTTCGAAAATCATTAATATATAATAATGCGGTAATATAGAACTAATTTTAATCAGCTGATTTGAGAGGCATTTCGTTTGGTTAATTAATAACTAAGATTGTGTTTTCTACGTCAATATTATTTTATATTTGCAGACATTAATTGGTGTATCAAAAGTATTGAGCATTTCGTAGAGAAATAGCTGACTTAAATATTCGAAAAAGTCGAAGAATTTTGTGAAAGTCTGACAGTTAATAATAACACTTACACTTTTGCATTTGACTTATCTGATGCGCAAATATATCTTCGAAAACTATTTTATTAAAAAATAAATTGTTCGAAAGTTATATATACCCACCTCATGAGTATAAGGTGCGTCAATAGTTCTTTGTCCGACCCTCCAAGTTGTATCACCGTGTTTGCTTCCATGCGACCACAACGGGAATTGGGGTAAGTCAGCGTCTGATGGCCTCATATACACGTTGAGAGAAATGATATTTTGTCCCCCCATTTGATACCAAAAACGGACACAGCTTCTGTAGACTCCAGTACTTGGCACGTTTGGCATGATTATGTAAGCTCTATTATCGCCAGCGATTCTTGCGCCAGTTGTTGGTGTGATCATCATGTAATGGCCTGGAAAAAGTGTAAAAATTATTATAAGAATGATGTGGAATACAAAAACCAGTTGTACGAAAACGAGAGAGACAGTCGCATAGAGTAATCAACATCCATTGACTTTTTTAAAGAATTAATGTTAATTAATTATCAAATTGATTCTCAGTGGCAGAGTGGTAGTGTATTTCGCTTCTATGCCACAGAACCGGGGTTCAAATCTCGGAATGGGCAAGGCCGACTAAGCCTTTTATCCCTTCTGTGGGTCGATAAATGAGTACCAAGCTTGCCTGGGAACTGAACAATGGGGGTTTCACGTCAGACTGATCACTCGACCGAAACCTCTGCACATGCACCCAAGCGCCTAAAGTTATGTAAACTGAGATAGGCACAGTAGATCTTGGTCTTCATGGGCTGTTGCGCCACTGAGTTCAGTTTAGTTAATTATCAAATTAACTCATGGATGATAATTGATCGATCTAAGCCATAAAAACAAATTTATAGAATAAAATAATTCTATTCCTTAGGCTGTAAAACCCTAATGTAATACATCTTTTAGTTGGACGTGGTTCTCCTTAGTTATTATTATTCCTGATTGAAACAGTAGTGGTAGAAAAGAAATCCTTTGAATTTTACTCAAACAAATTCTTCATATTCGAATTTCAAAATTCCTGTGTTTATGCTTTACATAAATATCTAATACATCTTTAAAAATATCCATACGCTTATAAATCAATTCTGCTTAGGACGTTCGATGTTTATAAAATTATGAACCATTGAATGAATAATTCATTTAGTACTTGA